>JAVCKT010017073.1:0-19435 GCA_032273925.1 Rhynchotus rufescens
TATGTCCTTTCCTTGGTGCTGAGATTTAGGTAGTTCTCCTTGTGTAAATAAAAAATGATTCAGGCAGCTGTTTTGTCATATATGCAAGTCCCAGTGGAATCACATGGAGCATTGCATCCCTTGTGGGAAAAAAAAGCCTTAAGAGAAATATTTAAACATGACTCTTGTCTTTTTAAACCCAGTAGTACTGAAATAATTGTATGTGATTAATACCAAATTACTTTTCTGCTCTTTGTTCTCTAGCTCCTGTCACAGATTGAGAAGCTTAAATCATCTGTGAGAGAAGACCTGAATAAAAGCAACACTTTTTACAAGAGGAGGATAGAAGAGTTGGGGCAGAGGCTTCAGGAACAGAATGATCTAATTATTACCCAGAAGAAACAGGTCTGTTTTGTGAAGCATTCTAGGGCTCAGGGAGCATCTGATTCTATGGGACACATAGAAACATTTTCCTAACCTTGGGTCACCTGGGGATGTGTCTCCAGTTGCATGGGGAATATTCTCGATGGGTAAGAATGTTACAGGAATAGTTTGGTTACATTTCTGAAATGATGGTGAGAAATTTGAAAGGATCTGGAAAGAGACACAGGAGTTAAAGCATGGTTTAGAGTGAAAGACTGAACAAACAAAATGTTTAACAAGCAAGTTTAACACAAGTTAAGAAATTACTATGTCTCCAGAATACTTTGGTCTCCAGAGAGGCACAGATGAAAAATTTCTGCTGCTATACAGGATTTGATTTGTCATAAAATGATTATAATGAGATCTAGCATTTGAAGTCTGAAACTACATGAATTATATTCATTAGAAATAAAGTATATTTTTAATAACTGTGAGACTAATTAATGAAATGATTTCTTTGAAGATGTTTTGATTTTTCTTAAAAAATGTACTTTTAGTCAAACAATGATTTTTTTTTGTGCTGGTAACTGGGTGAAGATCTATTTCATTTGTTAGTCTGGAGTTTAGACTGTGCCACTGTTAAGCTGTCCTAACAGTTTGTTACTGTATTAGATTATATGTCCTTTACAAAACACACAGAACATTTACGTATTTTTATGATATTTTTACATCTTTTATGATAAGCATGTATGTAATATTTATAGATTTGGAAAGACAACAGTTTTTCAGGTGTCTCCATGTGAACAAAATTGATTGCTGTTCAGTGAAGGTGCAATAGAGGACTTAGTCCTAAGCAAATTACTTGAAGTTACCCTCTCAGAAAAAAAAAGCACTATTACCTCAGATGTAAAATAAATTCGGGGGAATCCACGTTTGCTTTTTATGAATTGTAGTTATTTCACAGAGAAGATCTGCACTCTCAGTATTCTAAAACTGGAAGAGCTTGAGAAACAGCCACCACTACTGTAGGATCCAAGCTCGATAGGCCAGGCACTGAGGCTCTGCTGCCTGTGTCTGAAGTGCTGAACAAGGAGGCCAGGGTCTAGTATCTTGCAGCAGCAGTAGGTGGTAGAGAGACTGTAGAGAGGCAGGAGAACTGTTCATACAGCTGAAGTCCACTGTGTGCTTTAATGTTTTCCCAAAGGGGAGCTAATTTGCAAAACTGGACATGAACTGCTGAGGCAGAAGGTATTGGAGCTGTAAGTGTGAAAACGGCCTGTAAGGCTACTCTCATTTCACCTTAAAGTTTGTGTTATCCATGGTGTACACAGCATGAAAGTCACCCAAGGCAGCAAGCAGATTAAGTCCTAAGCATTCATTAAGCATGAATGTATGAACTATACATTAGGTAGATGAATAAAGGGAGAGAATAATAGTGTATCCCCAAACCATTAACATGGGTTTCTGCCATGCAGCACTACTGAAAGGAGCTGTTCTACATGAGCTCTGCATTTCTAGTTATCAAGAGTTTCTAACTATTCATGTTCTTGTCTTTTTTTCATTTAGATAAAAGAATTGTCTGCCAGATCAGTTGCAAGCATCAAACCATATGATGGTAAGTGCAAACTGTAAGGAAAAGCAGATTTGGTTTGTGATCTGAAGAGTTTAGTGTTTTAGTTTATTAAAGAATAGAGACATACACTTTATTAATTAAATATTGAAATCAAATCAATACTTGAAATTTATATGTGTTTCTCAGAAAGCCCAACTGTAATTCTATGTTTCTATGCCTTTATACTGTTTCCCAAAGCTCATGTTTTGTAGCTGTATGGTCTTGTGATGTACAAAGTTGGCATACTGAGTAGTGAAGAGATACAAAATATGGTATCTGTATTTCGTGTGACATAAGCAACTTTTGGTTTTGCTTTGTAACATATAAATTGATGACTCTGTCCTCAGGCTGTAGTATTCATAAAAGGGCAAATATTGAAAGCACGGACATATCAGTTAAGATACAGATTTTTGAGCAGTTTAAGTATACCAATGATGATCTATCTCTGCCATGACTGTCACCATTTCAAAATTTCCCCTGGTCCATTCATTTCCGACATTTCACTGAGTCCATTACAAAGAGCTAAACCTCATAATACTTTTGTTTCAGGATGCAGCCTTAAACAGTAGGTTTGATGTTGAGTTGCTGTGCCTCGTGATAATTCAGTCCAAGATTGCACTCTGTACATTATATAGATAGGACATGTACAGACTGACTGGAAATGAGGGTGCAGCAGATCCTTTTGGGGAGCAGTAGCCTTGATCAGGCTAGACACAGGCTTGGGGTCAAGGGGGCTTTGCATGAGGGCTTCTTCTGTGGGACACAGGGGACCTGCATAGCCAAAGAGATGAGCTCACTAGTGTGGGTTTGCATTCCAGTTTAGTTACTGAGTTCTCTTCCTGCTTCTGCAAACATTAAAAATATCATACATATCTAGAGATGGCACAGCTGTAGCGTGAAACACTGGTTTTTACTTTGCAAACTGTTGCTTCTTTTTGCCCCTATTGAAATAACAACATGACATACTTCATGAATATGGTTAAATGTTGCTATAGTTATGAATCTGCATATATTAGTGACTTCTTTAGAACATTCACTGTAATACATTTAAAATTGTCCCTATTTTCTTCTTTTTTTAGCCAACACTAATGTGCAGCCTCTTGTGGAATGTAAATCGAGTCTACCCGTGATGCACGGTAAGTTTTGTGATAGGTGCAGATTCAGTACCTGCAGGACTGCCACCCTGGCTTCTGAAATGTGCTGCCTGCTGAATCAAAGCTGTAAGAATGGTTTCACTGAAAGAGCAAAATGCTAATGGTTCTGCTGCATATCTGCACTGAGAATTCATAGGAAATAATTTTAAAAAGGACACTGTGGAAATGTGTGACACTGTTGGGATATGGAAAAAAAATAGAAAATATTTTCTGAGTATTTCTTAGGAGATGGAAAATATTAGGGCACTTTATATGCAAAGAAACTAAACGGGGAAATAAAACAATTTCTTTTAGAAAATAGGTTTATTTTGTGGTATATACGGGAGTATGCACAGAGAAAAATGTGAAGATATTTGTTATAGTGAGTCTTGAAACTATATTTTCCACATGATGTCAAATATCAAGGAGGAAAAATACAGCAGAAGTAAAATAGTCATCCTATATAGACAGTTCTTCTAAAGTAGAAGGATGCACACTTACAGATCACTATTTAGTCTTACTACTATATTATATATACTATATAGTACATATACTATATACTATAGTATATATATACAAGCTATATATACTATAATATATACTATAGACTATATAATATAGTATACGTATATATTTATATACCCACTATATATTTACACTACTATATGTGTACATACATATATATATACACACACACTACTATATAATATACTACTATACTATTATATTATATAGTAGTAAGGAGAAAAGAGGAACCTACCTTGACATTTTTCTGTGTTTTGTGAAAGTAGCTTTTATTTTTTGACAGTATGCAAAATACTAGAGCGTTTTGTTTGAAGACCAATATTCTGTGTTCAATTAATTCTTTACTTTTAAATCAGGAAAAAATATAACGTTGAACTTTGAACAAATAAAATGCATAAATATTACAGATAATATTTTATTCAATATTCAGTTTATTAAGTAGTGATTTATAATTATTTCTCTTAGTTTTAAAACCTGACAAGGAGAAAGGGATATAATTTGTCTAAGACAAATGAACAGTTTTTCTTTTCCAACAAATTCAGATTTTTTTAAATTGACATGTTAGGGGAAGAAGGATCCTTAGATAATTTCATCAGAGCCTTAGATAATTTGATCAGGAATCAAAAACTGATGGAAGTGAATTGTTGATTTCAAAATATTTGGTATGATAGTGCAAAACTAAAGAAAATATATTTTTATTTGTTGTAAAATTATTTGAACACTACAGAGATTTCTTAGTAGTCTATGTGACAGAATTATTCATTGATAGAAGTATTTTAAGGGAAACAGAATATAGACGGAAGGTTTCTATTTAATGAAAATAATACTGTATTACTAATGCTATTGATAATAGTACCTAAAATAGTCCTCTTATTTTGCATCCACACAGCTTTTGTTCCACCAAGAAAGTAATGGTTCTTGTTAAGATACCTCACAGCAAGTAGCTTAGCTATGGCCGTGAATTTAAAAGTCTAGTTTTATGAATAGATTTGCTTCTGAGGGACCTACATGCTTAATTTATCAAGAACTACGTTCTATATTTGTCAACAACTACATTTTCAGTCCATGTCCTTTCATTTGTATTGAGTGGGAAAACAGCTCTGTGAACATTAGTATTTTTGTTCTATGACACTTTAAGTTAGCACATTGATTTTTGTTTCTTGCTACTGTAGATGTGAAATTTGTGGCAACTTGAGAAACTTCTTAGATAACACTCACGATCTGAGATAAGATTCACTGTCAATTTATTATGAAACTCTAGAAAAGGTATCTTCTTCTGATTCCTTTGCTGATGATTATTTTATTTATCTCTGCAGGTCTCTCTGTCCCCTTTCTTCCCTTCCTCATGGATTTTTTTTTTAATTATCCTACCTAATTTCTGGATATAAAGGTTAGCAGAAATACTAGTGTATTTCCCCAGATCTTAGGGTTCCTCAAAGCCTGAGTTACACGCTGAAGTAAGATATCATCGTTGCATCTGATGCCATTATCAAAATGAAAGTGCCTGCTGGTGACTTCCAAATAGGAATTTATTTAGTGTGGTAGATCTCTGACATCAGAATGTCTGTAGTTTTGTCAGAATATCTGTAATTTTCCTACAAAATGTTACTGTTTTTTTAGGATAACTAGTAAGGTCTCTGGAATGCCATCCTAGCATGACTGTTCTCTGAGTTTCTAAACTAGCTGTTAGGTCTTATATTCAAAGATGACTTTAGTCTCATGAAAAGGCTACAGGTGAATCATGCCTTTTTTTAGTGGTCTTAGGCTCTTGTATCATCCCATCCTTGAAACATTGACACTACTCAATGTTTAATCTTTCTTAGATAGAATTGGAGATAGAAGATAACAGGCAAAAATATTAGTACAATTGTGCATTGAAATGTAAAACTTGGTCTTAAAACCTGCCCTGAACTAAAACTGAGCCATCATTAGGGACTTAACTGAAGCATTTGAGGAGAATCCAGTCATAACAGTCTTCGAGGACAGTTAATGGAGGAAAGGGGCTCTTTCAGATTTTGGTTCAGCTGAACTAAGATCTAATTACTCCTTGAAGTTACCGGTGTCTTTTCATTGACTGTAGAAGGAATCTGAGATGACTAGGCTCATAACTTAGATGCCCTGAGTGAGTGTCCAAAATTGGTCATATTTGAGGATATTGGTTTAAAGTTCATAGAATCATAGACATATATTCAGGCTGCTTATGTGCAGGATTTGACTTTCCGTTGATTAATTAGAAGGAAGGTTTAGGGAGCCCATTGATTCAGAATTGACTGTGAAAACAGTGGGTACCACAGATGAAGTCTGGCAGCTCTTTGGGTGTGAAACCAAGACTATGAAAGGAGTAGGTTGTATTCATAGGTGTAACTATGCCTTACATTTCTTACATCCTCCTCATGTCAGAGTGCCACTAGATAAGAAGAGGCAAGTAATACATGATATGCTTGAAATACATGTGGCCTAGATTTAGTAAATATATTTTCCAGTTCACCTGCAAGCAATTTGTCTTCAGAAACTATAGTAAACAAGTATTTGGAGATGTAGCAATGTATGCTGAGGCGTCATTATTTTAGCATTATAATTATCCACTGAGGAAATTAAGGCAACCTGTACTTCTGATGATAGGCATTAGTTAGCAGAAAAGATATTCTGGAGATTGTGGAGGAATAACTCCGTCACTGTGAAGGCTGGGCTTATCTAGGGCTGGTATCGATGTGACTGGGTTCAGGGCAGCCAGTGGGATATGTTTGAGTTCAGAGGGATCAATTAGGCAAGGCAGCAGCAGTGGGGCCTGCCTGAATAAGCTCAAAGTTGCCGTTTCTCAACCAAGGAAGGGCTGGAGGTTACTGTCAAGGGACAAAGTAACGGGTTTCCCCTGAGCTCCGGGACAGGCACCAGCCCTGGTTCTGCTGGAGCTCTGGTGACGCAGAGGAGGGGACAGTGCCGCCCGTCCTGCCGCCTTCCTTGCCGCAGCCTCCTGGGCTCCGTGTCCGGTAGGCAAGGAGGAGCTCTGGGCGCTCGTGAGATGTGTCCCCCTGGAGCAGGGAACTGAGAAATGTCTTGGAGCAAGCGATTCAGATGTAGGTGTGAATCCAGAGGGAAGGCAGTTGCCTACCTAGGTTTGACATTCAGGCTGGGACTAAAGCAGTGAAATAGATTCTGGTGTTGAAGGTGTTGCTATAGAGCAGAGCCAGCAAGGACCAGCCAGACCAGATGTAGAGCAGGTAACTGACAGAAAGCAAATGTTGATAGATTTAAATGATTCCTAGGAAGTAGATTGTTAATATTAGAATGTTTTCCACATGAACTGCTGATTTCAAGGATGGCTGAGTGCTCTAAGTCGAGAGCTAAGAGGGCTGATCAGGTAGCTAGAAGTAGCCCTCCCCTGACAAACGTAGAGATTACTTAACAGTGGGGATGTGAACCAAGCTGTTTTCATTCAAACTGACAATTAATAAATTTCTCTTAATATATGTGCACAATAGGAAGAAAGAAAAGACCTACTTGGATTGGAGTAACTGCCATTTCTAGATATTCCACTCCCCCATGTCTCAAGATTTGATGACATCCGTCATCAGGTAGTGAACAATGGTATTATTCACAGCAGTGAATAATATTCTTATATAGCATTCTTTTATTGATTTTAAATTCCTCTGCTTCTGGTATATTGAGGAAGAGAAACACCATTCTGACATCAGCAGACTATTTTCGGGTCTGAGTTCTGAGGATTGGGCTTTCCCTGTTACCATTAAATTATCCAACAAGGCCTCGTGCTGAGATGAGTCAGCTGCTTTAAGCAGATTGCATTTGAGCAAAGTAAAGGTCAAATGTTTCTAGTTTAAATCCAATTACATGGCAAGTGGCTAACATGGTAGCAGTTCCAGCCAACAAACTCTGAGGCTATACTCGTGTAAGTAAATGAAAATTCAGGTAAATGAAATCTCCCCAGGAACATCCCTCGCCTGCACTGGAAGCCCTGTTCTTCGAGCAGGCTGGCTCCACTCTTCTGGGAGCGTTCCCAAGCTGTGCCTGCCTGCTCCTTGGGCAGATGTTGGTTGTCCCAGAGCAGTAACGTGTCCAGAGCAGCTTCGGGAGTTCAGCCGTGTGGAGGATCTCATCCCAATGCCCGAGAGTGCTCTGGCCACTGATTAATTTATAGCCTTAGAGACTAAAAGATTAGAAGCCCATATGTCAGTCTCTCAGAGTTTTGTTTTTAGGATCTCATAAGATATACTGATTCTCACCTTTTGTTAGCATCTTTTAGTGATACAATAGTTTTTATTTCCCCAAAACTTTTATTTAGTGCAAAGGATATAGCAGAAAATCTTAAATCTTGTAAGCGGCCTGAGAAAGGAAGGTTATATCCAGCAGAGGCTGGAGATAACTGCAAGATTGAAAGGAAGGCACAGAGAGAACAGTGACTGTAGTGAAACATTTACAACAGACTTTTTAGCCCCTTCATATAGGGAACATGAGAGGTGTGACAAGAATGGTTACTTAGCCCTGAGTGCTCATTTCACTCTGAGCTGCCACAGTGCCTTATTGTACCATATATTGTACCATAACCTACAAACACCACTGAAGAGCAGGGAAGTTTACTGGAATACCCAGTAATTCCCTTCTTCCAACAACAGAATGTAACAGCCATTTGTAGGGCCAAAGGATTTTGTGAAGGCTGGGGCAAGTGTGCAAGTCTGACTAACACAAGAGAAATTTTCTGTACTGTAAATTTTAAGTACTGGGCAATAAATTGTTTTTTTTTTTTTTTTTTTATTATACTGCCAGTAGTTGAGTGCTGAAAATATAGCTTGCACTTTCTTCTGCTTTTGTCATAAAGCAGAAGAAATTCAGTTTCTACTTTTCACTGAAATAAATTCACTAATGCAAAATGAGTATGAACATTTAAAAACTTTGTTTTTACATCTACATCTACATGAAAGTGTTTTCATTCATTCCTCTTACATCTCTCTTTTTTAAGTCTGTGAAATGGTAAAGAACTTGTACTCTGGCTTCATTTGTATAAAAGCAATTGTGCCTGATGGCCTGGAGAATGAAAGTTCCAGTGTGCTTAGAAAGCTGTTTGCAGCAGGGAACATTTCAAGATCTTCTTAAGCGTGTGGCAGTATTGAAGCTCACTATAGTCAAATCACTGAAGATCTTTTAAAATGTCCTTATTCGGAAAAAAAAACCCTACTCTTGAGTTTCCTAATATGTTCATATGGTTTCTCTCTCTCTAGCTCATATGGACTTTCCACTTAATTTTCTAGTTTGATGATTTAATTCACATTTTTTCTTACATTTCTGTAGAGTTCTCTATCCATCCATTCCATTTGTCTTTTTCAATCTGTAAGAGCAGTATAGACATAAACAGTCTTTTAAAAACACATTTTAAAGTTCAGATGCCTTCTGGAGAAATGAATGGCAGTATTCATTTACTTAATCTGAGGTGACCTTATCATTCTAGGTATATAAAATATCCAGCTTGGCCTCTGGGTGCCCTTCAGGAAGGACACAAGTTTTCTATAGGTTCTGTATCTTATCAGCCAGCCCTGTGCAGATGATTATGACACTCTGACCTATCTCAGAATATACAAGACACCTGTGTTTCGGTGTCTGAATCATTCCCAAAGTGATATTAGGGTCTGCCCTATGAGAATTTTCCACCAAGGTGGTACTTGGCTTTGAAGTCATGTGCGTTGCCTTCGTGCTTGCCAAGCAGGTTGTCAGCAACCAGGAAAATGGACATCAGTGTGTTATTTTGCTCAACTTTCCCACTCTGGACCTTGACCTTCTTCTGTCCTGTTTGTCTGGTGTTCCTGTTCTTCCTCGTTATTAGAGCAGGCACCCTTGGTACATATGCTGGAGCCCATAGAGGAGCTTTCAGAAGAGGAAAAAGGTAATGGTTGATTCAGATCAAAAGGTAGTGGCATGTTTTTTTCTCGAAAATAGAAGTGTAAATGTTATTTGATGCCTACCTTATTTTTTTTCTGTGTTTGAGTTTGCTTATCTGATTTGGGTGGGAACAGACCTGGTGTGTGTTAATTTCCGGTTTGTTATTGGTGCTTGTAAATGCTATGATTTCCTTATCCAAGCTGAATGTTTTTATGGAAATCTAGAGGAAAAAAATACAAGAAATAGCCATATTATGAATGCTTAAAGGCACTTCCGATAAGCAGAACAGACATAACTGCTGGAGAGTAGCGCCTCAGTAGGAAACGCTCTGGTGCAATCCGGTGGGCTTGGTGCTCTTGCCATGTGCACTCATTTCTTCCTCAAGCTCTATGGAAAGGATCGAGAGCTCAGGTAGGGGAGGGAAGTCTGTGGTAACGCAGAGCTTGGTGCTGCCCAGGGGTCTGCTTCAGTAGATGCATCAAAGGTGCCCTTGCGAGTAGTGGAGGTTCTGTGGCGCAGAGTTTGCGGCCGGCCTCTGCCTCGCCTGAGGAAAGCAGACCAGGCCGCGCTCGCAGGGACGGCACGGAAGGTGTTGGCTCGTCCTGAACGACAGTCTCTCCTTTGAGGCCACTCGGAGCTCTTATTTTACACCAAGCACCTGAGTGACACAGCGAGCTGTTCCGAGATCTACGTAGAAGTAAAAATCCTTCTCTAACCATATAGCTGGTGACTAGATATCGCCGGAATGGTGGTGCTGCTGTTTTGAAAACAGAAGTGTCTTTCGAATAGGCCTGTGCTTACAGAGAGATTTTCCCAGGGAAAATCCAGTGAGTGCACCATCTGAAATAAGGACTGCTCGCATTTTTGGCGTTCTTTCTGCCCTTTCTCTTGCTTGCTATCTCCTCTCTTGATGGATTGTCTTTGATTCTTACGCAGGGCCTAGGGCCATGCCCTGCAGTACAATAGAAAGAAAGAATGCAGTCTGAAAAGATAGACCGAGATGTTTTTGTTTTCAGTGACAGCCATTTGTAAGGGAGAGTGTGAAAATTCTTGATTTGGGAGAATATTTCGTAAGCTTTTGTAGGAGCTGAGGCAGGGGACCAGACTCAAGGTCGCCAAAGGTGTCAAATCCAGTTCTGTTCTGCATTTGAACAAGAAATGAACCACAAAACAGCTCCTTACAAAGGAGGTCTTTCCCGCAAAGAGGATTTGGCTTAAGTTAATTAGTAGCAATATTATCATTAATTAGGGTAATGCTGAGTAGTGTTGTTACCCATGTACCTATGTAATAATTATGAATTAAGCAGTGATTTTAGATGGATCTATTTTATTGGAAGGATTAACATCCGAAAGGGACAGGATTTTCAGAAAGCTCTTTGGAGCCTTCCATGAAAAACAAGAAGTCTCAAGCTCTTGGGGAGGATTCTGTGCTGCCTAATGCACCTCTCTGTGATTGGGAATAGTGTCGCAGAGTGCAGCCCTGCCACTCCACACGTCCCCGCAGTTTGGCCCTTCTAGCACTCAGCTTTCCAGCCAAGCTGCTCTTAGTGTGGGGTCCGAGTTGTCCACACAGTTCTCAAAACCAGGTAAGGCTTCAGAGAGATGCTGTCCTCATCAACTGCAGATCTACTGCCACAGATGATAGACTCTATTTTTTCAGTTTTAATTTCCTGCAGTTCTTTTCAGGATTCATCAAGAGACACCTCCTCAGAACAATCTAATGTCCTTTATGTATTTCCTCTTTCTTTCTTTTTGATCAATAAAAATAAAATTAAATTGAGCTACTTTTTAAGTAATCACTATAAATAGGGAAAAATGCACATTTGCTTTGAAAGAAAATGTTTGAAATTCACAATATAGAATTGTTCCTTCAGTCATCTCTTTGTCTGTGGGATGGCAAGTGACCCTGCTGCCCCACAGACCATGTTGGAAAGAGATAAGCCCCTGAATTTTGTGTAAAAGGTAGGAGTGTGGTGTATAGTATGAGTTCTGGGATGTTGTGTGCCCATCTACCTATGATTTGCAGTCTTTGCTGACCCCTTCAAAACTGCAGAAGTGTTCACCATGGGACCAAAGGATCTTGATTCACTTGGTATAAGATATATCCAGTAATATTTCCTTCTTGACAGAGACATTTTCCAGGCAGGTTCCACGTGACAGTATTTTTCTTCCTTACTCATCTGTATGGTCAATACGCAATGCTGAGGCCCGACTTAGAAGTGAATTTTTAATTTAGATGTAGGATCTGTCTAAAGGATAATTTCCTATGTAAGAGTGTCATTACTGACACTTAAAAAAAATGGAAGCGATAGAAACTCCCTCCTCTGCTTTTAATTATGTATGGTATCATAGGCCTGCACAGAAGAAAACATGGCCCTGAACTTTGTATTTGGAAGAGTTTTAAAGATAAGTAGTATCAGTCAGGTATATTTGGTGAAATGCCTCAGATTACGGATTTGTCCTGTAAACATTTTTGAAAGTGAAGAAACTATATAACTTTTTGAAGACTTAGTGTCAATAAGCGTTTTACCAGAGAACGTTGCGTTGAGGCAATTTTGACAAGTCTGTTGTATTAACTAGAATTTAGCTTTGATTTGAAATAAAACTTACGAAATTTAGTTATCAAAGATAGTCTTTCTTTATCAGAAGTTCCAAGTACAGTTCTAAAAGTGCAGATCTGAAAGATGTTTATTGTCAAATACTCAGGCCTATATCTTTACAATGATTCTATAACAAGGAAAAGGAGTGACTTATTATGGTGAGTACTAAGTGCTGAGTTAGAGATTCTAAGTAAGCTGAGTTTTGTAAGCTAGCCCTAGATGTTAAAGAGAATACAACTCCTCTGTAGGCGTAATGTACACACATACACCCATAGTGTTTCTAGGAAATGCATGCTTCAGTGCAGTCTAATGTCCTGTAGATTTTTGAGATGTCTTTGAAAGGTAATTTTTCCTTCTTATTTCAGAAATTGAGAAAGGTGATCATAAGACAGGTAGAAGTAACCAACATTTAATAAATGCTTTGAAGACCGATCCATCCTTAACTAAAGAACTGCGAGTTGTTTTAGAGCAAGCCCTGGAGGAGAAGCTGGAATCCTTGGGAATTAAAGCAGTAAGTTTATTTTGCGTTATTCAAAAGAGGAGAGTCTTTGCCTCACTTTTTACTACTCTCTCCTACTTCTGCATTGTCCCTCTCAAGTGCGAAACTCCAGAGCTAAATTTCCAGCTGCTACAAATCAGTGTAATTTGTTAACCTGAGAGATTTTCCAGCAGTCACAGCAGTGGTGGGTATGATCTCGCCAAGGAGCCTTGACATTAACTTTAGCGCTGTGTGTCACAAGCTTTCCAATATTTGAATATTTATGGTTACTGTAAGAGTGTATATGGTTGTGGAATGCAAATCCCTGCTATGTTAGCCCCTTTGCTTACACTTTTCTTTCTTTAGGGTGTTCGTGGTATCCCAAATGAGCGCTTAAATAGAATTTTACATGCCATTGAGTCTGCTAGAGAACACAAACAGAAGCAAGAGCCTGACATCCAGCGAATTCGAGAGCATCTTGAACGCCAAGTCAGCTTTAGGATTGAAGAGAAATCATCGTCTTGTAATAGATTTGTTTCCTGCCCTCATCTTCCTTCAGAAGGTTAAAAAAGAATTAATTATTTTTTATATTTTAGGTTATTTGAATCCCTTTGTATGTCTGTGACCTAAGATGAGACTTAAAGGATTTGTATAGACTGAGAAGCTGCTTTCATAATTTTTCACATAATATTCTGTATTGTTCTAGCCGACTAAATTATTTTCTTTAAAGATTTCTTGATGTGTTGTTTAATGGTAGATAATTTCTCTTGTAGATAAACAAAAGTTCAGTCAACTGAGAACGTCCTCGTCTGCAATACCACAAAAAACAGTGAAACGGCCTTCAACAGCCTTCCGCCCAGCTGGACCAAGAGCAGCTGTCATTGAGAACACATCTACACCAAAGTAAGAGAGACTGTTTCTTCTAATATTCCTACCACACACAACAATATTATGGATTTGTTTTTCTTGTCCTTCCAAATCTTACAGTGGATAAAGCAACTGATTTGAATATTTCCTGCTAATATTGTAAGAATTGAGCAAAGAATTTACGTTGCTTCTTTATAAAATTTCTGTGTATGTAGTTGACTGCCAATTTCAAAATAATTTGTCTTGTTGTTTTAGGTCCAGGAAGCTTTTTGGAGATGGAGTTTCCAGAAGGACATCCAGTATCACGTATGTTTTGTCCTCTTGTGCTTTGAAAGAAAGCAGATTGATGACTGGATTTTGAAGTGCTTGCAACACACACACACAAAGAAAAGGATTGATAATTGTCTTACTATGATCAGAATTAATACAATATTCTGGATTCCAGTCATATCAGACATACTATAGTGCAATTAGCACTATTTTTTTTTTCTGAATCCCATTCAAAATGTCATTTCAAACTTGTCAAGACAGAAATAGTTTGAATCTGGTTGTTATATCTAATGTCGAACTCAGTGGTGTCATTAACTTCAGAAACCACATTGAGAAAGTCCTAAATTATTTAATCTAATAAAATAACAGAGGTTTTGTAGTGGGAAGGCCTTGGACTTTGCTCTCCGTGTTGAGCTATGAAAGATGTCTTTGTTTGTCTGGCAAGACTTGCTGTGTATCTGGGGTGTTGGTTTTGTAAAGACAGTTACCTAGAGAGAGATAATCATGCCTGTATAAGAGATTGTTTTGTGATAACTGTTTCAGTTTACTTAGTAATATGACTTCTTCTGAACAATTTTATATACACTGAGGATTTATGGAAGTTGATGGTTGTTTTTTTCAAATAAGAAAAATGTGCATGTTACTTGAACAAAAAACACAATGAAACTTAACTATGTGTATATCAGTGCAGTCACAGAAACCTGGTCAGTTCTTGGGTCTTATGTGTTTTGGCTTAGAACTCCACCATTCAGTTCAGAGGAAGACGTGGACGATGATGACATTAAGCAGGCTTACATATCACCAGAATTACTGCAGAAACAGTCAAAAACATCAAGCAATAATGTCAGTGCTTTTCGGGCTCCTGGCAAAAGTGATATGGATGGGACTGAAGAAAGCGAAATGGAGGAAGCTGAAATGAGCCACAATTAGTTCTACAAATTGAAGAGTTGGAGAAAATTGGTTAGAGTTAATAAAGCTGGGGTTTAGAGAACAGTAAGGGGAATATAGTACTCATCAAGTAATCAATCAGCCCTAGCAAGTATAGCGCTAATTCTGTCTGTCTAATATATCTATTTTGGTATTTCTAATGTATCTATCGCTGTGATATCTGGATACCATGTGTAAGATTTAGCAAGCCTCATTAAAATGTATTGTAAAACCTAAATTAAAAAAAAAAAGTAATAAGTTTTCTTTAATACAGAAATTCAGCAATAATAGAAAGAAACTATGGGAGTTCAGTGCTCATAGTTATAGCATATGAAATGTGTGGTTTCATCACTTAGTCATATCCCGAAATACATATTTTTATTTGTAGTCGTAGCCAACAGTAGATTTTGTTGGTTTTAGAGCTGTATTGAAAATAAAGCTGAGTCTGCCGTATAAGAAGCTGATGATTTTCTGGAAGCGCCTGGCTACAATGCAATAGCCTAGATTTACAGATAGCAAGGAACATTACCTATACTAAGTCTAACAGATTAAGCAGATCTGTAATGGTGGGAAAGAGCTGGTCGTCATGTGCATGAAGGAAAAATGTTGTATGTCTAATGATGTAGTATTACAAAGGGAAAGGTTGAGGAAGATAGAGGTAAATCTTCTCGTGTTTCCTATAGCAGTTACTGCAAAAGCAGTATCATGTAATGACATGTAAGATAGCACAGAATGGCAGTGTGAAGACTATGTCCTTCCTCGCCAGAGAGTATTGATGGACTATTATCATTTTAAATTAAAAAAACAAACAAAGAAAGCCTGGCTAAAAAAAATGAGAACTGTCCTATAGAGAGAAATTGGGGAATATTCAAGGACAGATTTTGGAAAGATGCCCTTAGCCTGTTTTCAGCAACGTACACCAGAATTAAAATGATTATTGAAGATAATCTCCATTCTCATTTAAGACAATTGCCTGAAGAATTAAGAATACTTAAGAATCACTTGACATCATTTGTATGATCACAACAGCTAGGTTATTGAAATGTTTATACACACAGACATTAATTCTTACAAGAATCATCCCTCTATCACCTTCCCCCAGTCCATTAACTTTGAGCTGACTTAAGGAGTACATCCTCATAATACACATGCCATCGTTTCAGACAAATACTCTAATCCATAGCAAGAATGATAAATGTGACTTTTGCAACCTCTTTGCTTTCATTACATAGTTCAGTATTGCATTATACTCTCACTTATCCATCATTTGCCAGATCATTCTAATGGCCAGCAGAGATCTGGTCTATATACAACTGTACCTATATAATATAGTGCTGAAATGAGGTGTAGAGTGTTTCCCAAGTTTGGAGGTTCTCTCTCCGGAGTCCACACAGCAGGTTCATCCTGATTTCTCTGGCTCGTGCTAACTCAGAGCACCTCGTGTTAAAATCTTTGGTGCATCACTGATGCTTTCACCATTCAGGACATCTGTGCTTACACAGTGAGCCGTAAAAGGGGCTTTGAGTTATTTAGTTCATCGCTCTGCCAAAGGGTAGGATCAACAGTAACACACTGACTGGAGCTAGACTTCTTGTAGCTAATTCCTCTTGGCTACTGTCAGATTTAAGTCTGTATTTTCTAGTTTACACTGGCGTGTATTTGGCTTCTGGCAGGGCACAAAACAGGACTGTGCTCTCCTAAACTCAACATTGCTTTGTTTGCATTTGCAGAAGGAGACTGGTCATTGAAAAAAGCAAAGATATAGTAAGATAAAAGATTTCTTGATGATTCCACGTAATTATTCTGTTTCTTACCTCCTGAAAGAGAAACCGGTTAGTGAAACATTCAAAATTATTTTAGGTAAAGTATTATGGAAGGCCTTATGCATGTATTTTACATGTAAAAAAAAAAGTTAAAAAGGACTGTAAGGCCAATAGCAGAGAACCGGGGAAGTGCTAGAATTAGCACAAATGTATTCAATACAGACTTTATGAGTGTGTTACACATCTATTTTAATGCTATACACAGTGATAAAAGCAGTTATCCTATATATAATATCACTATGTATATATACATATATATAAATCCATAGACTCAATCATCAGTTGAATTTTATTGTATCCTCTTCAGGCTTATTCAACCTAAAAGTGGTATTATTTAATGCTAGATGTGAAAGTACACACTTTTTCTATGAGAATAATTTAACCACCTAAACAGCAGTATTCTCAATAATCAGTGCTTTGTGTATGGGTTGTTTGTAGCAGTGGTTTCTTCTGAGATCAACAGGACAGGTCTTAAGTGTTTGACATAACTTCATTATTGGTTTTAGCATGTAGGAATTTAAGCTTAGATATAATTGCACACTGTAATTAGATTTTACGCTTATATAGCCTCCGCTCACTTTTTTTTCAAACCACTCCAAATAACTTATCAGAATTTTCTTACAGCTTGATGAAAGATATACCACATTCATCCTCACACAGCTTTTCAAAAGCTGTTATCTTGCAAGTGTAGCGTATCTGATGTGGATTCTGTCCATACTTTGCAGAAGCTGATGTTATTTTGGCATCTCTAATTTTGGAGAAGTCAGGAAATTTTCGGAAAGCCTAGGAGAGTTTTTTCCCTTTGATATGTATTATGGTATTTTTGATACTTGTTATTTTAGACTGAATAAATGTTATTGAGAATGTTTTAGATGTAGGGCCACAAAATCAGATAGAATGTACAGTTATTTTCCGGGAATTTTATGTCACCCTTGATATCTTATATATTTTAATCTATTGTTTTAATGCAAAACTCTCACAACTTTACCCATAAAAATCCAATTTATGCTTGATAAACTCCCAAATTATTTTCAGATAATTGCTTTTTCAAAGTCTTCTCACATGTATCTGCTGTCAATTTTTTATAGCTCACTGAGCCATTTCAAATTACATCTGGTTTGTCTTACTAAATAAAAATGAATGATTAAAGATGTTAAATGTTTCTCTGTCAAAACCTTTGCTTTTACCTTCTGTTTTACAGATAATTTCCATTCCCTTTTTTTGCACGTAACCACTTCAGGCCGCATGCTGAGAAGAAAAGACGCTGTTGGATGTATGTTGTTTTATACATGATGTAGCCTGTATATATTCACCTGGTGTTGAATGCTGAAGCATAGGCTGTGCTCGCAGCCCGCCTAGGCTAGACCTGGTGTTTGGGGCCATGGACCAGAGCTCGGCACATGTAGCAGAAACCATCCCAGCAGGTTCCATGCAGGCTCACGGTGCTGTGGGCATGGCAGAATGTGCCTTGATGCTTCTAGCAGTATTTCTAAAATCACAACCAAGAAATGCATGCAATTTATCCTTGCTGCTGTCAAGACACTGCTTTTAGGACATTTTTTTCCATATTAACCTTCTTATTTTTTCTGCTCTTGCAGGTTTATGTGTTTTCCTCTGTGCATCAGTTTCCACTTTGTGTTGACTCTTCTGAGGCTCACTGTTTTTCTTTGCCCTGGAAGACAAGGCTAAGGTCTGTTTGGGTGTCCCTTGCAATTATTGCACCTCCTTATTTTTGTGATTTTTGCCAGCTTTCTGACTGAAAAATGAATAAAATCATAACCAAATTGTTTCCATTTCTAATGGGACTATCAGGGTAGGAAAAACACCCAGGGTGAAAAGACAATGATAAGGTTTTTAAGAGTTTCTGAGACATTATTAGGGAGTGTTCCCACTGAGCTTTAGCAGCTCAGTTAGCTGCTCAACAGAGTTAGCTGGAGGTAGGTCAGTGTGAAAGACCCAGACACCTCAAATGTGTCTTCATGTTTCATCCTCAAGTCATGCTCCACACTGGAAAGCCCAAAAGTGGGAACTACAGCAGCCTCTAGCTCCTTCCTCCAGTAATTCCGCTACTTATAAGAAATTCTGAAAATATAGGGGATTGTGAACAGTGTTATTGTCCAGAAAGATTAAGATCAGTGCTTTGTAGTAGACAATTTGGGGATTTCGATTTAAAAAATAAGAAACTTTGGGGTTTTCTGTGAAGTGGGAGAATTTTCAATTTTTTTTTTCTTTTTTTGCTTTGGAAATCCATGTGATTCCTTCAGTAGGAATAATATTGTTATTTTCGCTCTTCACCATATTAAAGCATAATAAGTTAATTGTTGCCACTGAATTGGTCTTAATTATCTAACCATTGTATCAGTTGGGTGGTTAAATGCTTACTTAAGACTCCCTATTTATCTTTTGCAGACAGCATATGTAGATTATAACAATAGTTATAATAGAAGAGACTGCAGATGGTCCTGTCTCTATGTAAAATAAACCATAGGGATTTTGTCACATTACAGTGATAATATTCTGCAGTCTAATATCAATTAATTTAGCCTTAAGACATTGTGTCATGCAGTACTTAAGGAATTTGGAAAGTATTGAGGTGTATTTAAGAACAAAACTGACTGAATCTATGCAATATACAAGGAGTAGAGATTTTGACCTATGGATCATGGTTCAGGTCATATCTTGTTTTGAGATGAGATTAACATTTTGGTCTGAACTCTGATTTTTAACCTGTTCTTCCTGTATTCAAGCACCAAAGTAATCAATGATCTTTGTTGCTAATCTCGCATAGAATGTGAAAGGATATATTAGAAATTAAAAAGGCACTGTAGACAAAGGCAGGATCATCAGTCTGAGACTTTCATAATTAATAAGCTAAAAACTTAGTACATTAGATGAGCAAGTTGCGGTTTGTGCACGTATCCATTAGCCATAAGAATTTAATATGAATTTTTACGATATAATAAAACAGA
>JAVCKT010017075.1:0-16389 GCA_032273925.1 Rhynchotus rufescens
TAGTTCATCTTCAAATCTCTAGACAATTGGATCAGGGATGGGAAGAAAAATTTTGGCTACTGTGAGAGATTTTTTCCCATCAAAAGTTACTTATTATAAGTCCTTTAATAACAATCTTTCCCTTTCCTTGGTAGTATTCTCTGTAAAAGAGTATTATGTCCTATTTACAATCTTATCAGTTTCCAATAGTCTAATTTGCTTAATTCAACATAGTTAGACATATAAGCTGTAGTGAGTCTTGTTTTTTAATGCAAGCAAATTCATCAAGTATTTTCATATATCACCAGCTGATAAACTGTATAGAAAGAAAGTCCGAACTTTATTGTCTCCAAATTGCAAGACAACATTTGCATGAGTAATTCAAAATGAAAATTTAGAAAAATATGACAATTGCAAGGAAAGAAGTTCAATAATTCATTAAATATAGAAGTTAAATACATTATACTAGCAGGATGGATAGCTAGTAAATAATATTATTCTTCTAAAGACTTTCATTTCTGAATCTTGTAATAAAACAAAACAGTAGGAAATTCTTTTCTTTTAGATAAAAGTAAAATAATAGAAGGTTTTATTATTGCAGCTGAACAAATATTTAGAAAATTGTGGGTATTAAAAGTTGATGAAGGATCAGAGCTCTGCCTTTCAACCTTCACCTTAAAACTGCTTAGATTTTTGCAGCATTACTTCTCCTCTTTATCCTCTCACACTTCCGCTTCCCTCCATTTTATGGAGTTGTTGATTAGTGATGGTTTGTGTTACTAGGGGGTTATGAATAAAATTTAGAGTTCATAAAAGGGGCAACTGGGGAGTAATGTTCTCACAAATCAGACTGAGAATAGTGAAAAAAATGATACTGATAACTATACTGAGATTTATGAATGAAAGCATCCACCCACATGGCTTTTACCCCAAGGACATACATATCTTGAAGAAACCTGCTTTAAAGAAATTTGTAAGATTCTACAGGAAAGATAATATCATGCTTCCTCTCCTTTGTAATATCAATTAGTCCCATGGAAAATCTATGGTAAAAATTCTATTCTGGTCTTATTGTTAACTGTGGAATTAGATCATGGACTTCCTTTGAAGTTGTAAGTGCTTACAAGCTTCTTGCTTGTAAAACAAGAAGTCCATTCCTATGATGATTATTTTCATATATTTGGAAGTCAGGAAATATTGCTATGACTCTGAATTGTGCCTGTTGCTCTACAGAGAATGTCCACAAAGCTGGAATTGTGATTACTTATTTGGATAATTCCATACCGGTTCTGCAGTGGTGTATTATTTCTAAAAGTAGAATGACAAAATAGTGTGCTGTTACAGGGAAATTTAGGGTGGATGGAAGGCTACTGCAAGAACAAATCACAGCATTTATTTATTTACTAAGCAGGATGGGTACAGTATGTGTACAGAAATTTTTATTCTAAAACTTTTGTGATGCACTCTGTACAGATACTCTGTGATACTCTATACAGACTCATGGCAGTCGAGCCTCCTGCCTCTCTAATCCAACTGTGACTGGCAGCACAGGCTCAGCACACTAGGTTCCTTCCTTGGATGTGAGGACATCCCCCTTGGATATGTCTGGCTTCCAGTGACCCAGACACATGGATTCTGTGCATAGTGGCTCCCTTATCTCTGCCCCCCTCACTTTAACCTTGTGCATCGTGCCGGATGTCCATGGATAACTTTCCTCCCAGGCACTATTGAAGTAAATGTTAATTGCTTGCATCACTAGGTAGATAACCCCAGGCTAATTTGCCAGATTTTCTCCATATCTGAAGTCAATTAAGCAGTTGCAGCCTGGGTTGCTATCACCTTGTGGTCTCCCTTCCCCAGTGTGTTAGGAATATATAAAGTTACTACCAGTTACTGGTGCTGCTTTGTGTCTTCCCTGAGAATACATAAACCATTAAAAGAGGCTGTGGGTAGCCCAGATCTCCTTTTGCAATATTCTCAGATGGACCTTCCTTAGGTAGACCTAAATATTTGTGCTGCTTTATTTTAGCTGGTGGCTGTTAGAGTAATTTTAACAGCTAGAACTGGGCAGATACAGTCCAAAACTCATTTTGTCTGAATAGTGCTTTTGGATCATGACATATGTAATGACATAAAATAACATATCAGTGTTGCCAGGTTAGTATGCTATGTAACTTTTAACTGTATCTTTGACATTTCTGAGTGTCAAAAGGATAATCTGAAGAGCTAGCAAGACACTACTGAGCATGGGCAAGAGCATGCCCTGACTGTGGAAATGACTTTCGCTTGACCACGGTCCCCAATCTTTCTCTCACTCAGGAGATATGTATTCAGATTATTAATCATTATAAATTGTTAATAGAGGAAATATAGCACCATGAATATCTTTAAATCCATACTATAACTTCATATCTTTATAAAAGAAACCAATAAAATATTAATTGAGCCCACATACTGATGTAACTATTAGGTAATCGTAGGTTTTTTAGAGTCCAGAGAAGACTAAAAATCTTGTAAAACTGGAGTTCCCAAGTGAGGAGCCTCTGTAAGACATTGCAAAGGCAGAATTACTTGACTTCCATTGATAACAGCCATGCAACAAAACACGATCTATTTCATGTTTTGGGTGATCCTGCAACGGTTCTGCTGGACCGCGCAGAGAAAGACTGGGTGAATCCAAGAATGAGCTGGTTTCAAATTCAGTGCTGACTTCAAAATTGGTAATGACCACCCACTACTCAACCTTATTGAAAAATTATTAAAATCTTATTCTAAAGACATTGAGCTTAAGTTATGGCACAACTTCCTGCTCATGTCATCTAATATTTTCTTTCCCTTATATTAGTTTCTTTACAACTAATTTTCAAATTGGTAGGCATTTAAAAATATATGTTTGATTCCGGTGGTAACTTAAGCTGTATGAGTTCAGAATTCCTCTAGGAAAATGAAACAGTTCACCAGGTCTAGAAAGATTTATTTTATTTTATTTTATTTTATTTTATTTTATTTTATTTTATTTTATTTTATTTTTTTCAGGAAAAACTCTTACTGGTTTACTTACAATATTCAAAACCAATTAAAATACTCTCTAATTATTAGGAATACTTAATCTTCTCTAAGGCAACATAAAAATGAAAATAATTAAAATAACAGCAGTAAAATTGAATACAAATAATAATTACTGATTGTAAGACATTATTAGGAAAAAATACTTCTGAGAAATTTATCTGCAGTTTTCATAATGTCCTCTGGTTACTAAAATTAACTGTATATTCTATTTGAAATTATGCAGGAAATGTCAGAAAAGTATATGCTTATACACTTATCCAGTATAAAGTAGACTAGAGAATTTATGATAAGAAAAAATGCATATTTGACATTTTATATTTATACAAATGCCATATCAGGCACCACCTACACTACAGCAACAATACCACATAGTTTAAAACTGTTATGTAAGAATTTAGCTATTGAAATGAAAATTAGTCACTACAAACTGTTCTGTTATCTCTACAATGTAATTATCTTTCCTGGTTTATGTAAGTCTAGAAATGTCTGCATGTGTTCTTTGGGAATCAATTTATTAATTAAAAAATTAGGTCAGCTTCACTGACCTAATTAGCTCTTATAAATCAAGTAGGTCACAGTCAAGATTCTCCTTTCACATAGGTATTTTCTGTCTCTTTAGTGTCATTTTTAATTTAAGTCTGGAGGGCTAGTACAATTATTTCCTGCAATTCCTACAATTATTCTTTATATTCTATGTCATCTGCTGTATTTATTTGAAATGATATGAGTCCCCATAGCTGACAAAAGCCAAGGACAAACTACTTTAAATGCCATGTCTTATATAGCCTCTGTGAAAAACTAAAGGAGAAAAAAATCTGTGCTAAAGAATAAGTACAGTCTTAAAATCCTCCGTGTATTCAATGCATCTTCCAGGAAAATAGAAAGGTTACCATTTTTTATGTGTTGAACTTCAAGAATTTGACTCACTGGTTAAGAATGGCCAATGAAGCAGGTATTGCTAGGTTAGGAAAACAAAAAGCAAGTTACTCCATAATTAAAATTAAAGCAATAGCTCTATTTAGAGAGCTCTAGAACAAGATCAGGTCCAGTTATTATTTTAGGCTTATCATTATTTTAGGCTTATCATTAGTTTGACAGAATAAGATGTTGAGATGTACAAAAAGCCTTCAGTTGAAAGCTCCAAGGCATTTAGTCTAAGCTATTCGTCTTGCTTCTTACTGTAGTTTATCAGGGAGGATAGGCTACAGATATGACGAGTTATCTGAAATCTTAGACACCTGTTTTAAGAGGGAATAAGTCACTTTTTGGATTTTTTTATGCTTCTTAAGGCATCTAGATTAGATTATATTAGAACTCTTTCAGATAGTTAAAATATGGCTATAGTAAACTATAAATTGATCATATTTGGTTCTGCCTGACCATGTCAGATTGTTTATTACTTCCTAATCTAAGTCAATGATAAATAAAAGTGCAAGTAGAATAGAAGCTCTTTGCAGCTGAGAGAGAATGTCCTCTGGCAAAATGAAGAGAATGGGCATCAGGACAAAGTTTCCTCTTTGTAGTAAGAAAGGCAGAAAGAGTGGAAATAACCCTGCAGCTCTCAGAGTTCATAAATTTGTCAAAAACCTGACAACTAGTTAGAAGACATATATAGTTCAAAATTTAGTGTTCATGAGTGACTATAACTGATGTGAAATTAAAAATATAAGTTGAAAGATGATCTAATGCCCCTTACATCATGCTACATAAATCCAAAATGTTGCTGTTGCCAAAACTTTTACTAGAAGAAAATGTAAAGGTGTGGGAATTGATTACATTCAGTGGTCGTTATTGGTACCATTTAGTTTCACCGAAGTTCCTTACTTAGCCCAAACTGACTACAGAACTGAGGTAACAACCATCATCTTTTTTTATATAATGGATATTTCAAATGCCTTTCTTCTTCTAAGCTTCACAGAATGTTGTGGCATAAACACTGCATGCTGCTTCTTCTGACGGCAATCAAAATATAATTAAAAAGCTCCAGTGTACAATCTGAGCACGATTTTGACAGACTTTGTCTCAAATTGTTCCACTGTTTTCATCTACTTATTTGTATTTGTACTGATTATACTTCAGGAAGAGATATTACAATTGAGTCCAAGCTTATGCATAATTTAACAGCAATAATCCACTAGATGATAAGAAACTATAAATACAACTGCAAAAAAAGAACTTCTCTTTTTGGAAATCCAATAAAGCAGCAACAATCCTTAAATTCAGAATCATATAACAGATAAGACTAGAAGGGATCTCTGCAGATCATCTATCTAAACCTCTTTGCTTAAGCTCCCGTTGGGAGTTGAATATCTCCAAGGATGAGTATATGAGAACATTCCTAAGAAACATCTTCCAGCATTCAGCCATCCTCTCAGTCAAAGCATTTTCTCTTATGTTTAAATGGAGTTTCCCGTGTTTTTTTTTTTTTTTTTTTTTTTTGTGTGTGTGTGTTTACTTCCTCTCATCCTATCACAGGGGAACTTTTACGATTCTGGCCCTCTCTTCTTTACTCCTACCCTGAAGACATTTATAAACATTGATAACATTTGAGCCTTCTCTTTTCTAGGCTGAACAGTCTCATCTCTCTTAGCTTTTTCTCATAAGAGGAAAAGTCCCTTCATGATCTTTGTGGCCCTTTTCAGTACTCACTCCAGGAAGTCTATGTTTCTTTTAATGGAGAGCCCAGATCAGAACTCCGAAAAGTTCTCCAGATACGGTCTGACCAGGTCTGAGGGGAAAGGTCACCTCCCTGCTGTCTTCCTAAGGCAGCCCAGGAGGCTGCTGGCCTTCTTTGTCACAAGGTTAAACAGTTTAGCAAATTGTCCACCAGGATCCTCCTCTACCAAAGGTAAGTCTTCCTTGCTCCACACTTTCTCATAGCATTCAGGGTCCTGGGATTTCTATAGGCTAGTTTTACCAGTAAAGACTGAGTCGAAGAAGACATTGAATATCTCTGCCTTTTCTATGTTCTTTCTCATCAGTTCCTCAGACCATTTAGTCACAGACACACATTTTATATAGACTCCTGTGTTGCTTGTGTCCTTCTATTCTGTCCCTCTAGCAGATACCTGGATGCCTGAAGTGCCCTGTGAGGACCAGGGCCTGGAAATATGAAGCTTCTTCCCATTATCTGAAGAAAGCCTCCTCTATTTACTCTGCCTGATTAGGCACTCTATAGCAGACATCCACTGTAACGTCAGCCATGTTGGGCTGCCTGACCATAAGCTCACAGCTGGCCCCTCAACTCACACGGATCTGTATGCAATTCCTACTGCTCCCTCCTATGAAGGTTAACCCCTCCTCCTGGCCTGGCCTCTATCCAACCTTTGCAGCATTCCAGATGGGTGAGATATCTGATGTCAACTTCTTAACATCTTTGTAAAAGTCTGTATTTTCTCATTAAAAATGGAAGCAGAGTATTTTTTAAGAATAACACTTTCTATATGACAGAAAAGTAATAAAACTTGCTGCTATGATATTAAATTATGTTGAAATGAAACAAGTTATCAACTATAAATATCTATATGTCTCTGTATACAAAAATTCTTGTTTCTGTGGAAATTCCATGCTTATTTTAACACTTCTCTGGATGACCTTAAGTTTGTAAAAATGTTTATTTGCCGTGTTGAGGCACATCTAACATGATCTTATTCAATTTACCAAATGTAGCAGCTTTCTCAGGATTAGTAAAGTAGAGCAAAGCACTAAGAGACTGAACTTATTGGAATTCTAAACAATTAATAAACAGAACTTCTACTCTTCCTCCTCCCTGACCTGTTATTCTTTTTTTTTTTTTCTTTTTTCTTTTTTTTCCTTTGTTATCTTTATCATGGAAGAAACTATTTTCTTAACTTAACTTAGAGAAAGGCAAAAATGTCTGTAAAGCCACCTAGTTCAGGTGCAATGTTAAGAGACTTTAGCTTTGTTTGCGATATAACTAAACCATTAGGAAACAGGTCGGCATTAATGCACAAGATACTTGTAAAAGTCTGGAAAGAAAGCAGCCTAAGTTACCTGGGGCATCTTCTGAGGACACAGGATATAATAACCAGTTGCTCATCCCAAGAGAAAAGCTCAGCTTGGAAATGTGATGAGCTTATAAATATTCTTGAAATAGTTCTTCTAATGAGATGGGTACATTTACAAGCCTTTATATTCTAAAAATTCCCAAGATTCTGTGAGATTAACTCTTACTGAAAAGATGAGTAAGTACATACCCATATGACTAAGAAGTATCTTAATTAAGCCATAATGAGTTGGATCTTTCCACAATTTGTTTAAGACAGTTATTTTGATGAGTACTGAAACACGCATATTGTTGAACGTGGGAACACTGGTTATAGAACTGAACTGATGACAGTTTGACAATATTGTGTGGATATAAAATGTAAAGATGGTCTCTGCCTCCCCATCTCCCTCTCTCAAATTTGGTTTATTATCATTAAATAGGTATACAGATTCAAATTTCAAATTACAAAATTCTTAATCACCTTGTTATTTTTTTTCCTGTTGATACCTCACCAAAGATGAGGAAAAAGATCAAAATACTGGATAGTATGTCATTGTACTCTTGCTTGACTATGTTGATGCAGTATTCTATCACAGGATATTTTTGAAGGAAATTTGGAAGCACAATTCCACTGCAAAATGTATACAGAGGCAATAATGCACAGGCAGAGGCAATAGTGCACAAGTAGAGTCTCTCTACCGCTTCTTTCTGGCCATATTACTCTCCCCAAAGTGTTGGTAACAGGAGCAGAGTTGGCTTATAAATATCTCCTATGGGAAACGGGAGAAAAAAATAGACTAAGATCTGTTCCATTCTGAGAAACCTGTGTATAAGGGTATAATGTATGCCATGCATGGTTCATGCTAAGGCTTAATCTCTTCCAATGTGATTTTCTGGTACTGTGCATTTGACTTTTTTTTCCAGTTGTTGAATATTAATTTAATTCTGCTTTTGCAGTGGGAATCTGCTTCTCCTAAGGCTTTCTGGGACTCTGCCCAGTTCAAAATCATTGGAGAATGGAGATAAGTTTCCTTGTGTACATGTTTGTGTTGTTTTTTTAGTATGGCAGATGTTATCTTCAAGGAGAAAACTTATTTACAAACTGTAAAGAACCCATTGAATCAGATCAATAGGATAATTAATTATTGAATTGAAAATGCTTTCCTGATCTTTCTGCTTCTTTGGATGCGGGGGTCAAATAATAGCTGGATAAGTGAGAAGGACTTGGATATTGCATTTTGGTATCTTGTTGCAGTGTATCTTAATGTTTTACTAGAAAGGAATTAAATCTCACTAGAATGTTTTAATTGATATTTTCTGTAGCCATAAACCATATATGGTGGTAGACAATATTTTAAGTTACTGACCTGAATCTTAGGATAAGAGTAATATACATGATTGCTTTTTAAGTGGGGAAATAATATATCTTACTATTCTGGGGCTGTCTCAGTAGGACTATATAGTATATCATTGTGTTTCTAGATTGGAATATATTATTTTCAGACCTGTAGATGACAAAGAAAATACCTGTGTTACTCCATTTTGCATTAAAGAGTTAATATGAGAGTCGTCATCATCTGACTATATGTGAACAGCCGCAGTGAAGACTCTGTCTGAGACAGTGAATGCTCCCTTTACAATCAGAGAATAGGCACTTGTGGGATGTCAGAACTGCATCCTGAAGTATGTAATCAGCAGAGATCAGATTGCCTGTTCACTAGAAGGTCTTACCTCTCTTCGTTGACTATAAATAAGTGACATTCTTGTGCCTTTTTAAATAACCCAAACATGATGTGTGAACTTACTGGGGAGATGCAAAGAGGAAGGGAGAACAACAGAAATTTATTGTTCTAGGCAACAGAATGATTTTCTTCTTGAAAATTTTGCACTCTAAGGGTGTGGAATTTATTTTCTTTAGAGAGATCAAGCTGTTCCCGGAGGAGCTGCAAACCTGACAGAGTATCTACAGTGTAACAATATGTTTCTGTTAATAAAGTACTTCTCAAAGTTTTTGAAAATGAAATCCACTTTTGCAGGGTCCTGTATCTTTGTGTGGCATCTTCTACAAATAATTCCCAGCTAAGCATTATTTTTTTTTCTTTCAAAATCTTATATATCGCCAATCACTTTAACATAAAATGAGTAATTTCATTTCTGATAGGAAAGAGCTTCCATTTCTATCAGAAACTGAGTAATGACCACCATCTTACCTTTTCTCAGGTGAGAATGCAGCAGATTAGTCCCTCCATTTTAACAGACTAAGACGATGCTGAAATTGCCCAAGGATGTAAATTAAGAATCACTGTAGCTAGTCAGACCCAAGGCCTATGCAGTTCCCTAATCTGCTTCTGTTAGTTTCAAATACTAGCTGTGTTGGAGAAGAGTGTTAGAATAATTCGGTGCCGTTGCGTAGGAGGTACAAAATGATAACTCCTTCAAAAGTTTTCAGAGATTTGTGGCTTACAGACCTGTCAAACATATTTTTTCTTTATTTTCAATGATTATTTTTCTTTTTTAAACTTATCTGATTACTTTTATTTTTCACATAAATTTTTGCCATACACTACATTTTGTACAATCACTTCCATATTTTAATGATGCAGGGTGTGACAAGAATGTCCCCCTTTTTTGTTGTTTTAGAAAATTGCCTGCAAGTGTTTATATTAAGGGAAGTGGCTGTTAACTACTTTTCATTACTGGCACTACCATCTCTGGGCAGAGGTTTTAACACTGCTTCTGTCTATGATTGAAGCTGTTGGAAGAAATGAAAGTTAGCAGTGCCACAAACGATTCTTGTTATAATTCAGATGTTTTTCCACAAATATAAAATGTTCCTGAATAAAATCTTCATGCAAATGCTTGTAATTTCATTCTTTCTGACTATACATATAAGCATACATATAAACAGCAAAAACAACAAAACTCCCCATTCTAAATATCAGGAGGATTTATTTTTATAACACCTTTTTTTTTTTTTGGACAGATAAGTGAAAATAAGTGAAAATTTTATGGGTGACTAATGAAAGAAAATATAGCTAACAACTACTTTTCTATGAGAAATGCACTGAGAAATGATGTCTGCAATAATCTGAAAGCATCATGATAAATTTTATATGAAATATGACTGTTTATGTTAGGCTTTTATAATGCATAAAGTATACAAAGAATAGAGCACACTTATACCATCACTAATATTTTTGACGAAAAAAGAATGTTCAAAGAATAATGTAAAGAAAGGAGGATAATTTAATAGCTTTAATCTGTACTGACTCCAAAAGAGCAAACATTTTGGGTTGGTATATTGTCACTTTGGCTGACATATTGGCAAAAAGCTTTGCTATAGCAATTGATTTTAATAAATTACTGCTGTTATTATAGTGAAGTGAAAACAACGTTCATTCGTTTGCCCTTGTTCATCCACCATACAGTACAGAAGCTGTATTTTTTTCTTCTAATGTTTTGGGATAGTTTTCACTATAGAAGAACTCTAAATCATTGCTGTCCCATAAATATGTGAACATAAACAGTGATTTATTGCAATTTAGCTTCTGTTTTGGTGGAGGAGGTTTATGGTGCTGAGAAAACTCATTAATCTAATTCACAGCTCATAGTATAAACATAACCTTTACAATATATAACAGCAGAAATTATGCGTGGTTATGATTTACTGTTTGCGTTTTGGAAGGAGAAAGAAGCACAAACTTGTTTTGCCGCTTCCAGTTTTAATGCTCATTGATTAAGTTGAAGAATTAATATGAAAGTGCTATAAATAATAATCTATGTATATTTACTTTTTGATACAAGCATTTTTTTTTCTAAGTAAAAACTATTAAAATGCGGATACTGTGAGAAGTGTACTATGAGTCAGACAGGCATATTCTAAAAAGAGTTGCTATTAACCTGATCACTTATTATGAAAATAAGTCTACTTAGCCGATAGATTTCTTAAGTTGTTTCTCTTTTTTGAACATCTGTATAACAAAAGTAAGTTATTAAGTAACTGCTGCAGAAGTGTTAAATTTCTATTTAGGTCTCAGACTCAAGTATGCATATTTTACTAGGAATCATATTCTCACTGAAGTGGAAAATCGCAATTTTAAACTGAGAGTGGCGGTTAATGTAATAATTGTAATATATTCATATCATGTTATGCTATTAAGAGTTTACCTACGCTTCTACTGAATTTTAAGAAAAACTTGTGATGCATGGAAAATTCAAGATCAAAAGAATGATCAATTTGGGGTGTTTCTATTTTACATTACTAAACACTCTGTATATAACTATATATAACTATACCTTTCTATATAACTATAATTATAAAATCTCAATACTTTTTATATGGATCCTGGAATGCTCTCATAATGTCTCTTATGCTTTACATTTCTATAATGTTTTTCAGAGTATTTTGCAAAATGTATATACGAAACCCATTAGGATGTGACATTGTTTACTATATTTAGTTGAAGTCATAAAAGGCTGTTTTAAATATACTAGAGTTTGTAGATAGGAAAGTTAAAAGATAGTATATCGAGAACTCTTTTAGTTCATTTTTCATCTGATCCATGTCACTATTTGTGGTCTTTTAAGCATTTGTGACTAAATTTTTTTTTAACGCCAACTTAGATATGTGATATATTTAAAAGCTAGTCCTGTGTCCTTAGATACTTTTTCACTGTTTTTTCCAAATGAAAACAGTATTCTAAACAGTACAGGGTCTGCTTCTATATAAGAATCTATAGATGTAGTACATATAACAGTAATATACTGTTGTAATTTAATATATATAGTGTATATATGTGTACATATGTACATATATATACAGTGTGTGTGTATACATATATTCACATATATATGTATATGTACAGTCAGAAATTTAGCTCAAATCAATTACTTAACTTTCCTTCCAAATTGTGAAAGGAAGAAAGAGTAGCCAACACTTTTCAGGAATAAGAAACAGTGATGTCTGTAGTGACAATGCAAGGATATTGATGAAGGAGACTGAGTTACTGAAAATAAAAAAGATAAAAAATGAGAGCTAGAAAAGTTTTTTTATAAATTATCTAGTGACTTAGCCACTCAAAATATTATTTGTTATCCTGCCATTCCCATCTTTACTTGTGCTGAATAGCACACATTCCAAAAGCTAAATATAAATATTTGGGTGGCTCTGGGTATTGCTATACAATACCCTATTGCTATGATGTCTGTGTTTGCAAGGCGTTATAAGCAATATGGTGACTTGGCTAACCTAAAATTTCTTAAAAACATGGACACATCCAGCTAAATGCAGTATAATTAAGTGTCTACTTCTCTTAAAATGTGTTTTAATTTTCAGCATTATAAGCTGTTAATAGGGTTATAAGCTATAAGGAATGTATAAGCTGGTTTTTTTTGTGTCACTTTGTGTCATTTTTCAACACTATTTTTAACTGTCTTTTACAGATGATTAAATATTAAAAAAATCCTTTGTAATGCAGTGATAGATGTGCCGAAGTATAAATATTTTGGAATTCATTTTATAGGCTAACAAATTTCAGTTTCTTCCAGCAGTTGGCAGAGTAAAAGAACATTATGAATTCTGGTGAAAAAACATGTTGAGTTTCCACGGACCCGAGTAATATGGGGAAGAGTTGACCATACTGTGGAAGTGTGAATCACAACAGTGGAATCATTGGCAATGTATTCTGAAGATTTTAAACATATGAGACATATACTGACTTTAGATGTTTAATCAATAATGATGTAGGAACAATAATATGATAATATTGAGAGCTCAATTCCAATTGTAATTGGAATTACAATTCCCAAAGGGAGGTGGTCTAGCTGATATGAAACTTTTTTCTTGAATGCTAAACTAATGACTGAACCATCAAAGTGAAACTGACATATTTTGGAGAAGTGCTTTATATGACAAGCTTGTCTAACTCTAAAACATTTTTTAAGGCTGTATTGAAATATTGTAATATCCAGAAATAAATCCCTATATTGTTATACAAATCCTCAAGTACATTTCCCTAATACCTGAAAAGTGAAAGAAGACAATTGGCTTACAGCTTTTGTAATCGTTCAAATCCCAGAAAGGTGATTTTGATCAGATAGAAGTCATTTATATGTCAGAGTTGTTTCCTATCTAGACTACACTTATTTATAGCAAGTAAGATTGCTTAAAATCCTAACCAAAAACTATTTTCAGTGTTCAGAAATTCATTCTTAAAGTATTCAAGAAGAAAATGTAGAACATATTTTCCCATAGTATATTTCAGTGTTGCATATCAATGGCACATGTATTCTATCCTAATGGCTACCACAATAATTCGGTTGATAGAATGAAAAACATGCTATTTAGAATTTTGCTAATATATATTTATAGTTATGCTACTTCATAGCATATTTTTTTCTTCTTTGTTTTACTAGATCAACTTTTTATGGACATATTTTCAGTGGAAAAAAGAAAGCGATGACAGTAGAACTGGTAAGAAATAAAAGCAATTATTTTCATTTGGTAAAGCACGGCATTTTGGAAAGTTTTCTCTACAACCAAAAGACATTCTAAACTTTATAAACTTTGCATTGGGAGATATCTTATTCTCTAACACCATTTTCATGAAGTTCATGAAAGTTTCATGAAGTTCATTCATGACTGCAATAAATGTTCCATTTAAAGGATTCTGATTTACTCAGATTTCTAACAACTGTCTTAGTGTCACATAGAATCTGGCCCTGGAATATTATTTTCCACAGGAAGGGTCATTATGGCTGTGTGACATTTACTTTCCACTCTTTCCACCCCTTGCAAGATTCAAGATGTACAGTAATTTTTGATGGGCTCTGAAGTTCCAGCAAGGAAACATATAGTCAGCTTGCTCTTTTGAATCGTGATCTTCATGTATCCTAAGAAAGACATTCTGTAGGCTTAATTGAACAGCATCTAGGAATAATTCTGAGACATCACCAACTGTGTCTTTACAATTCTAGTTCTAGGTGGGAACATCATATAAGATTATAAATTCATTTTTTTAAGGTGCCTAAGTCCCTCCACTGAATAAAGAACCTGTTTTCTCCTATCTATGAATAGTCCACTGTGATATGGGGAGATATTATAGTTTTCTCCACTGAGAAATGGAGAAATATGGCACTTTTAGGCTTATACAGGCTTTTAACCAGCAGTAAGGAGTACAGCTCATTTAATTCAGAATCTCAGTGAGAAGTTGAAATAAAATTGGCCTGTATGGTTTCTGTCCTTTCAGGCCACTGATAGGACTAAAGGAAAGAGCACAAACTAAAGCATCAGAAGTTCCACAGGAAATTGAGGAAAAACTTCTTAGCAGTAACAGCGACGTTGACAGAGCACTGTCGACCAAGTGAGACTCCTTCTCTGGTGATCTTCAAATCCCACTTGGACACAATCCTATGCAACATGCTCTAGGTGATCCTGCGTGTGCAGAAGGGTTGGACTAGATGATCTCTAGAGGTCCCTTCCAACCTTAATCATTCTCCGACCCAGACCTTCAGGTTGTGAAGCAGATGAACTGCATATTCTGAAGATAATCCCTGTATAATGTAATCATATTCTAAACTACCAGTTCCAATTTCTTCGTGTGCACACCACTGTTTTTACAAAAATTTTCATGGAGTTGCCAGTTCTGACTTGAACAATTACACTCCTCCAAGCAATAATATTTGCTATCATCTGCTCTGGAATAGCTGGAGCATTAGATTATTATACATGCATAGCTTACATATACTTAATAAAAATATCATTTGTTTTCAATGTCATTTATTCCATAGGCATAACTGCTGGCTTAGCTCCAAGTAATTGAAGTTATAGCATAATAAAATTGCTTACAGCTCAATAGAGGAAATATTTCAGTGTTCTCTAGAAAACTTCTTGCAAATACTACTGGTTACCACCTAGTCCAAGCTACCAATTCTAAAAAGGACAAAATATTGCAAGGAGAAGCATATGGTACAATTTCCTAAAGTAATTTTGTTGTCCCTGATGCTTTCCCAAGTTTGACAGCGATAGCAGAAGAAACAAGGTACTGCTTCCACAGCTTAATGATAATGCCTTCATCCAGGACAACAATAATTGAGTTTTAATATCCTGTGCTGTTGCATGTCATAAATCCTCTCTATGTGAAACCCTAACCTCTGCTAGGCAAGATTAATGGTTAACAGTGTATATAATATTTATTAAACCTCTTTTTATATTGCTTGGCAATCTGTGCTGCCATCAAACAACTTGAAATAATTGACATTTAGCGCATCAACCTTCTTTTGACTAAGAAGCATGACATTCATGTAGATAGTAAACATTTGGCAATTGCTGTAAATGTCTCCAAATTTAACGTCATGACCTTTTCTCAGGTAAATGTTTTGGGATAAAATGTAAATAGTGATTTGCTGTATGTCAAATATCATGCAACGTCAAGTTTACTGTCTTGTTATTCTTGAGAGGTTTGCAAGTTTATTCTGACCTGTTGCTTCTTCTTTTAGACTCTCCTATGAAAAACATGCAAGATTTTTTCACTCTCTTTTATGACTTGAAGAAGGGAGAAGTTTATTAGATTTTTTTTTCAGTTTTATAATTATATTGACAACAGTCCAGTAAAATTAAAATGAAAATAAATAAGATGAGATACATAACTTTTAACAAAATTACCTTTGCATTGTTGTATATGTTAGGGTGTTTTAAAAAAAGGAAGAGTTTTGTTCTTTGCATCTATTGCCATATACTCTGAAGACAGTGCTATAAAAACAAAGAAAACAGACAAAGCTCACACTGTGAAAAGCAACTGAAGATTAGATGACTAGAAAAACAATAAATAATGACTTTGTTCAGGTCAAAAACTACTACTCTATGTTTGAATTTGGTCCAAAATGAAGTATGTGATTGAGTTTGAGGTCAGTCATTAATTGTTTATATTTAAAGATTTTAGAGTACAATGGAAGCAAAAACTGGAATATTATATCCCTATATACCCCTGTGGTTTAGAAATAGAAGCACTTTGTAACTAAAAGTTTCCTATCAATGAAAATGGTTCCTGGAATGAGAACAGCAGGAGTGTAGGCAGTTACAGAGATCAACTTCAGCTAATGGGAAGCCAAAGCAATATACTGTTATAAACTGGAATAAAGATAAGGCTTAGAATGTGAAAGGCTGAATCACCTGACTTCTTATTTGGCTCACAGTAATTTGGTGGAGCTTTAGCACACTCCTTCCTTGTTTGTTTTGTGAGACCGCTAGAGCCATTGGCCCAAGAGCCAATGGCTGTGGGAACAGCCATTCCTGTAGGAAGAGATGCCTCAGTTGTTGTCTTACGGAAAAATAC
>JAVCKT010017075.1:16489-32855 GCA_032273925.1 Rhynchotus rufescens
CACAACTATCACACACTCCAGAAGATGGGAGAGAGCTCTGAAGTCTCGTGTCTCCTCAGGCAGCATCCAAACCCAAGAGGAGGAAAGGGGATTTAGCCCATAGACTGACCAGAAGTTACGATGCAATCTTTCCTCCAACTTCTTCCCTCCGTCACTCACCTTTTATCCTTTTTCCTTACATTTAGGTGGAGCTTAAGTGACTATAGCCATACTTACTATTGTTACTGACTGATGAAAATGTTTTTGGTTTAAAGTCAGTTGAAGATCTACAGCACGTGCTCAGTGAGGATTGGTCATACCTCGGAGGCAGGTAACTTTTGGGATTGAGGTGTGTTTGACATTGTAATGAGCTTAGAAAGAGCAAAATTCAAAAAGAGTGATTTCCCAGCCTTGCTGGCTCGCCATGGGATATCTTACCATATTATCTTCCATTGGGCAGCTACTGTGCAGCCCAGCACAGGGAGAACAACAGAGTTTGGCCACAGTGTCTTTGCTCCACCCTCCATTACTCCTCTTTGCAGCTGCTGGGAGGGCAGATGGTGCTGCCTAGAGAACCCTGGAGGAGCACAGTCCACGCATACCAGACCATCCTGGAAGTGGCAACTGTGTATCACCTCAAGGAAGCTTCTGTAATGCCCAAACTTCTGTTAGACCTTAGTTTTTCTCTGAGTTCCCCCTTTTCAAACACTTCTTCCGTAGTGAAGGCCATATTTCATGCATTCTTCACCTGTTTTATCATTTTTAAACAGTTTGTAGTGAAGTTTTGTGTGTTTTGTGTGTTCCTGACCTTAGGAGTCATGTCTTACGTTGCAAATTAAACTTTAGACCTCCAGACTTTCCTCATTACATATGCATGCACTTTCACAGCTCTCCCACACTACAGACACTCTGATAATAATTTGTTAGAATCTTCTAAGACCATTTGTCAGAAAGGAACCAAAAGTTAGGAGCAGATAACAATTTCTTAGTTATTACACATTACTTTGAAAACAAGTCGGAATTACAGGAAAACTCTCAGTCTTCTCTCCCTTCATGAACCTGATATTCACTAGTATTTCAGTCAGAACTGAATTCTTCCTTTTCCCTTTTCCAACAAGTTCTTAAATGAGGTGAGAGTTCTTAGTTGCAATGGAAGATTCTGCAAAGGATAAATTCTACTTTCAGATAAGTTCTTCTACATGGGACATGTACTCTCTGAGAAGCTATCAAACTATCAGGCCATATTTATATTACCTTGCAAAATGAGTATTTAAAGTCCTTTTTTTTTTTTTTTTCATAACAGATACCAATAGTTGACAGTAGTTGATAGCCCCAGTCATAGAATCATAGAATCCTTAAGGCTGGAAGGGACGTTTAGAGATCATCTAGTCCAACGCCCCTGCACACTCAGGGTCACCTAGAGCATGTGGCACAGAATTGCGTCCAAGTAGGTTTGGAAGATCTCGAGAGAAGGAGACTCCCCAACCTCTCTTGGCAACCTGTTCCAGGGTTCTGTCAACCTCACTGTCAAGAAATTTTTCCTCAAGTTCCTGCAGAACTTTTGATGCTTCAGTTTGTGGATGTTTCCTCTAGTTCTTTCTGTGGCCACCACTGAAAAGAGGCCAACCCCATTCTCCTCACTCCCTCCCTTGAGGTATTTATATACACTTACCAGATCCTCCCTCAGACTTCTCTTCTTCTGGCTGAACAGGCCCAACTCTCTGAGTCTTTCCTCATAGGGCAGGTGTTGCAGGCCTCTGATCGTCCTCGTAGCCCTGCGCTGGACTCTCTCCAGGAGTTCCACATCCCTCTTGTACTGGAGAGCCTAGCACTGGACACAGTGCTCCAGATGTGGCCTCATGAAAACTGAGGGGGACGATCACCTCTCTTGACCTGCTCTTCTTAATGCACCACAGACGCTCTTAATGCACTGCAGAATCCCATTGGCCTTCTTGGCCATGAGGGTACACTGCTACTTCATGGTCCACCATCCACCATGATGCCCAGTTCCCTCCCGACAGAGCTGCTCTCCAGAATGTCAGTCCCTAGCCTGCACTAATGTCTGGGATTATTCCTCCCCAGGAAAGTGCAGGACATTGCACTTTCCCTTGTTGAACTTCTTGAGGTTTCTCACTGCCCAGTTGTTCAGTTGGTCTAGGTCCTGCTGGATGGTGGCGCAGCTCTCTGAGATATCAGCTACTCCTCCCAGTTTCATATCATCAGCAAACTTGGTGAGAGGGCACTCTGTACATTCATCCAGGTCACTGATGAATAAATTGAAGAGGACTGGGCTAAGGACTGACCCCTACAGGACACCTTTAACTACAGTCCTCCAAGTAGACTCAATGCCACTGGTCACCACCCTCTGACCTCTACAAGGCAGCCAGCCCTCAATCTACCTCACCATCTGCTCATCTATCCCACACCTCCAGAGCTTGCCCAGGAGGATGCTTGAGGGACAGTGTCAAAAGCCTTGCTGACGTCCAGATAGATGACATCCACCGCTCTCCCCTCATCTAACCAGCCAGTCATTCCATCATAGAAGGCTATCAGGTTAGTCAAGCATGATTTCCCGTTGGTGAATCCATGCTGACTACTCCCCATCACCTTCTTGTCCTCCATATGCTTGGAGATAACAGCCAGGATGAGCTGTTCCATCACATTTCCAGTGATGGAGGTGAGGGTCAGGCCTGACCCAGGCAACTGCCCAGGCCTGTAGTTGCCTGGGTCCTTCTTCTTGCCCTTTTCAAAGACTGGTGTGACATTGACTTTCTTCCATTCTTCAGGCATCTCCCAAAAGCATTCTCAGATGCTTTTCTGCAAGGCATGAAAGATCTTCCCTAAGTAGGACAGCCATTTTACAGTACAGTAGATTACTCATTTGCAAACACTTCTTCCATTTATTGTCTGAAATGAGACAATGAGCTCTAGCTCATAATGTGATAAATTCCATTCTTTTATAAGGCTATCTGTAGTATGCAGGAAAAGAGAATCCTATGTAAAGATTCTTCTATTGGAAGTAAGGAAATAAGAACCTGGTACTACCCTTCAACAATGAATTTTGCTCTATCCACCATGAATCCAAAGGCAGCCTTGACTCAGCCTTGACTGAGGCTTTTTTAAAGGTTTTGTACAGTAACAGTAATCTCATGATGTTGTAGGAACATAGGGATTTCCAGACTACTTAGCTCCATCTCTGGAATGTAAGGATAGTTTTGAAGATTGATTGGTACTACTATTTCTTCATTAAAATAAAAGTCTGTCAATGGTTTTTGTTATTAGAAACTAATAAGCTTTAATGAACATTACATTATCTCCTAGATCACTACTGTCATCTTTGATGAAAAAATTGGGGTTCAAGAATAGATTCCTTTTTTTTTTTTCCCCCTTCAATATAACTGGGACACACATATTAGTTGTTTACTTTTAACTTGGTAGACCTACATATTGTTAATGGTAGCAAGCTGTGCATTGTATGTCAGGCAATTTCTTCACACGCCCACCTTGTTCCCTCTCTCATCCATTATGTTTGTTTCTCCTCTTTTCACCCTTGGATAGCTGATCTCCACAAAGAAAGAAGCCCACATATCTCATTATTTCACATTTTCTTCCACACAGATGGTAACCCCAGCTGCAGGTTTGCCCTTTTCATACCATTACTAACTTCATGCCCTGTTTAAACTCCGTTATGTTTGCAACCAGGTCACCTGCTGAGGGAACGGCTACTTCTGACAAGACCGAATATCCTATTGAGCAAATGAGCTACAGACACAGAGGCCCAATTATTATTAAGTGTTAGCATAATTGTAATTATAAGTAGAGTGTTTCATTATAATACAGCTGTGGAAGCTTTAATGCATTCTTATAATGCGTTTTATTAATAAGCTGTATAGAATTGCTGACTTTACAATTTTCTGGATCACATTTATGATAACAAAAGAGGTTATGAAAATGAATTCACTATGAGAACCCTACTGTGTTAGTTACTGTGATTCACAAGTTTATTATGGTAATAAAGCTACATGAGACAATAATGTTGGGAACTGAAATACACTAATGATGCTTCATATTGTTCCAAAAACATTATGCAGAAGTGGTAAAAAGTGTTATGACTTGCAGATAGTCAAATGTAGCAGATGTCACACTACTGAATAAAAGCAAGAGAGGCAATCCTGTTAGCCCCTTCGCCATTTGCTGTTTCCTCCCACAGTTTTTGTAAGTGAATGTCTAAGTTAGTTTCTTCTTACAAAGACTATAGATTTTACTAGGAAATATTTTTATTTTAAAAACACATATTACAGCTGTATGAAAGAAAAAGACAAATTTTGCTATTTCTTTCCTTGTCCTAAATTATTTTTTCAGTGGGAAACTGTGTGATATTATCTTCACTAGATCTTTTGTACTTAAGTAGAAAAGTCAGTAAACATGTCTATAGAGGAAAGGACTTTTTTTTTTGCACAGAATAGTCACACTAGTCTTAAACATATTCTGAGCTTGTAAAGCGAACTATTGCTCAGGTAAAATTGTTCTGGTTAAACATATCTCCCGTGGTCCTAAGGAAATAAGAACAAGACAGATCAGAACAACAGCAGAGATGAGTAGACATTTGCCCTCTTCCCAATTTTCTAAATAATGACAGTCTACCAACCTGGTAAACACACACACACATTATCACACACTGTGTTTAGTTTCCTTTAAACATGTTACAACAAGATGCAGTCTTGTTGAATTAGAATTACCCAGAAAATCATGAAAGTCTCTGTAGATCTGAATTTTGATTAATAGGTTATTTGATGAATAAATATAACTGCATTGTAAACTATAGAGTGCAAAGGAATGACAAACTCAGCACATCTATGCTGCTTAATAGTTAGGTGGCTCTATGGTTCTTGCTTTCAGCCTTTTCAACCAGTTTACTCCAAGACAAACCATATATAAAGGGCTCCATCCTTAAATAATATGACATACCTAGCATGAGAACCAGATTTTGGCCTCTGACTTTCTTTTATTTAGTGATAGATAGCTACATATCTATATACATGTGCATATAGATTATATAGACTCTATGTTTTACATACATTTTTACATACATTATGTAAAATTATGTAAAAAACTGTATACAGTTTTACATACATTAAGAGATTACTCACATTATTTTTAGTACTGGAGAGCTATATCCAATGTACAATGGAATAGTAGCAATTTACTCCTGCAGCAAAACTGTGCTGTGACTTTCATAAAATATGTCCTATAAGAGAAGATTAGAGAGTACAATATGCGCTATATGCACTAAAGTATGATGACGAGAATGATCATGATTATGGAAAAAAAATCTCCTTTAAAGAGAGATTAGACTAATGAATGGCAAAGTTGTGAAAATCCGATGTCTATTTCAAATACAAAACCAAAATATTTTGTGAAATTAAAAGGTATTTTCAAAACTTATGAAAACAAGCTCTTTACCATAGAATGGATGGATTCATTACTACAGGATGTTTGTAAGGTTGGTGTTTAAGAAAAAAAATATCTGAAGAAAGCAGTAAATTAAAAGAGATAGAACTTGGTCTTCCTAAAAGTCACTTAAATTACAAAGAGAAATGTAATGGGAACTGCTTAACAGATTAATACCTAAGTTAATTGTATATTTGTTTCGGTATCTGTTTAGGTATTAAGTTTAGGTATTTAGGTATTAAGTTTAGATATTTTGGTATCTGTTTAGTCATGCATTGTTAAAATTTTTCATTATTCTGAAAATACTTTATGTACTACGTATGTTTATAATGTATTTTCTGTGTGTTTGTAGAAATGACTCAGACTCCACCAAAACAATCTCCTTCAATAAAAGTTCAAACTAACACAATATTATGTAGAACATATATTCTCAACTCTCTCACTAATGCAGGTTAGGTACACTGGTTGCAAGAAGCATGAGTTGAGAATTTCCTATGGTTTCCCACTAATGCCAGTAGAAGGTTATTTATGTGTTTCTGCTTGTCTTTCAGATTAGCCAGCTTGACAAATCTTTGATTTAACAGAAAACTTCAGCTGTTACGTTAAAACAGATTGAATTGCTCACTTCCTCTTTCCCCATTCACCTCACTCCCACGGTCAAATACTTGAAATTTTGGTGAGGTAATATTTAAAATAGCTACATAAAATAGGATGCTACACAAACATATTTTGCTCTATGTCAGTTAACCCTGGATATTGTATTATGCAATGCCCCATGCTGCACAGTGCCAAGCAGCTAGAAATCTGCTGTGGCACAAAGTACTCCACTTTTTTTGAGTATTTATTGAGAGCAATACATGATACCAAGAAACTGCAAAAGGAGACTGGAGCCAAGAAAAAAAAAATCATTAGACTTAAAAGTACTTGGAAATGTGGGAGAAGATTGAGACTTCACTTAAAATATTAAGAATGGTTGGCAGCAGAGAAGTAGACATTTAGACTTAGCCTGATTTCTGAAGCTATTATTTCTGAAGCATTACTGCTTTTAATATAGTAGTACAGGAATATGTACTGCACCTATGGATGAAATCTTGTAATCTGGGAAAGTAATTGGAATTAAATATAATTTTTTAAAAAAGATTAAAATATCTGGATGAAAGCAAATTGGAGATAGCTAAATTATCTCTTTACAGAACAAGCAGAATTTGTTAAGCAAAGAAAATTGCCTGAACAGGACTGAAAGTAATAAAAAATGAAAAAGATTCTTGCACAGTTGGGGAATGCAGTAAAAAGAATGAGCTTGAGACAGAAAGGCCTGGGAAATTTCAAGCTAGAGTACTTCTAATACTGCATGATGGAAGACAGCAGCTCTTAACTCTTTTAAAAAGGTGGAGGAAATGCTCATGAATATAAGAGATTGCAAATGTCAGAACAGAATGTGCATTTTTGACAAAGTGCATGAAAGTACCACTGGTTCAGAAGAATTATCCATAAGACATTAGAGAGAATATTGTAGCAATGAAGAAATGACAGGAATGCAAAGTACTAACTTCAAATTGATGCAAAAGGAAATATAATAATAAAACTTTTGACATTAGTACTGTAAAGAAATTTGTAAATAATGGAAATGAGACAGGATAATTATTTGAGTCTCATGATGATATTTTTGTTCACAGTATGTGAGATAAGTGTACGTGTAAATATATTGAAGAACATGCAATTTTTAATTTCTGTCAGCAAATGGCCTGTAATATAGTCACTTCACTATATTACTTCACTATAATATAGTCACTTCAACATTAAAAATGAAGGAAAAACTAAGCATGCTTTTGCATGTACTGAGAGAGCAGAGATGAAGATAATGAAGTAGCTCTAAAAGAGGCTTTTAAAAAAAAATCTAAGTATCAAAGCTTGGAGAAAAAACAGTACAATTCATACCTTCTACACATACCACACCTGAGGGAAAATATGCCAAATCATGGCAAAATGAAGACAGAACAAGATACTTATATGTACACTTATATGTATACTCAAAGATGCAAATACCTGGAACATCTCTTGTGTGAGGAGAGACTGAGTGAGTTGGGCCTCTTTTTTCTGGAGAAGAGAAGGCTGAGAGGGGATATGATTAACATGTATAAGTACATGAAGGGGAAATGAAGGGAGGAAGGGGCCAAGCTCTCCTCAGTGGTGGCCAATGACTGAACAAGGAGTAATGGGTACAAGCTGCAACAAAGGAAGTTCCATCTGCATGTGAGAAGGAACTTCTTCCCTGTGAGGGTGACAGAACTCTGGAACAGGCTGCCCAAGGAGGTCGTGGAGTCTCCTTCTCTGGAGAAACCTTCAAAATCCGGCTGGATGCAACCCTGTGCCACATGCTCTGGATGTCCCTGCTTGAGCAGGGGGATTGGACTAGATGATATCTAGAGGTCCCTTCCAACCTTAACCATTCTGTGATTCTGTGAAATTAACCCTCCCTCCTTCAGTGAGCTACAAACAAACATTTTTTAAGAGGCCGCTGATGCCGAGTACCTTCTAACTTCACTCAGCATCCATACGACCATAAAAGAAACAGCTCACACTTATGCACACTGCGTAGTTTCTTGGAAAGTACTTTTTCCTTGGACTGCTGTTTGCATTGTTTAGCACTTGTGTATCACTGGGAAATATAATGGATTTCTTTGATTGTGCAGATAAGCAATTTCAGCACAGATGATATTTTTATCTGAGGAGTAACAATAAAAAAGCATTGCTAGAGGCAACAGGCAGTTCTTGAGAAAGCCATAGCTTCTGGGCTAAAGCTAAGCAAAACAAGTTTAAGCTATTTTTATTGGAAATATACCTGGGAAGAGATGAAGGTGTATGAGAAGATGACACTAAAACTGATTCCATCCCTAGCATATCTATGACTGAAGAAAATAAAGGCATATGGAGCTTCATGCTAAAAAATAAACCACAGACTTCTGTGAGTAAATCAGTAACCCCAGAGTACTGCTATGCAAAATTGCCCAATAAAGCTGAGATTCTAACAAAGAATTTTAAAAAATGAAATATGAAATGTGTATACAGTGTTATGTAGCTGGTCAAACAGTATGGTGAAACTTCAGCATTAAAAACTGTTATGATAGCAGAAAACTGAAAGGATCTGTCTACTGTAATACAAGTGTATCTTTGCAGCTACCATGGTGCTAGGCTATCTGTTTTTTTTTTTTTTTATTGTATACCTTACTTGCTTCTCTGACTGCATTGCATTCATACTCTCAACATCTGAGTGTTAAAAAGCAATCTTTCATCATAGCTGCTTTTAGATGTTGTGGTTTAGTTAAACAAATACTACTCTGCTCAAATACAGAAAGGGAATCTGTCCTTAGTATTTATGTAAGAAAAGTTTCACTTCAGAATTCTAGAGGGAAAATAGTAGTTCAAACTAGCCATAAACTTCTTTTCTAAATGCCATAATGTCTTGGCAAATATCACTTTCTACTATAAATGTATTGATTTCCATTCCACTATAACTGTACCAATCAGATATATTTGAGGCTTGCAGAGCCAGCTTCTAGAACATTGATTACCTATTTTTGTGAGCGACCACCTAATCTTTATGAAATATCACCAGACGATCTTGTATGAGGCTTTCGTTATGATTTTTTGTCACATGCAGATAAATATTATGATCCATTTTGAATCTTCATTTTTTATCAATATTTTACCTTAGTTTTGCTTGATTTCTTGTGTGATTTTAGGTAAATTATTGTATACTTATATTGTTTTTCAGATCTCCTTTACATATTTTTCAGTTCACCAGCAGATCACCAATGACAGTTCAATAAATGCTACTCTAGACTATTTTCACTTTTAAAATAGACAGAAGATTCCAGAAGATAAACATCAGTCTTCCAGTATTAAAATGGAAGGATGTATTGAGTTTCTGCACTCATCCTTTCTAAGTATGATATTTTAAAATATTACCATTAAATATTACCTGCTTAATAACGTAGAGACTGTGTTTGTTAAATATGTAGATAACACTGAAGCTGGGAAGAACTCCAGATATTTTAGAAGACAGGATAAGAACTCAGTATCATCTTGATCAACTGTAGAAAATGTCTGAAAAAAAGGTATAATACTTTTGTAACAAATAAGTCAAGGTACAAATTTTCTGAGGCAGTAATCTTCACCTGTACAAATAGATCTCAAATAAAATCTAGAAATGATTTTGTCTCATACTGCACAGAAGTCAGTATCATCCTGCTAGTGCAGATCTCAGAAAGTTCTATGGAGCTTAGAAAATGTAACATTATGTATGGCTCACAGTGAAATCCATTAGTCTTGTAAAACACAAGTAGGACTTGAACTGCAACATCAGGTGGAATTTATCTCACTTAAATGTAGATATTCTCAATCTAAAACTGGATTGATCAGTGTAAAAAAATAAATATTTTAAGACAAATTTCACTTAATCTAAATGTAAGAAATCAAAAATGGTTTGTATGAAGTTCACCCCAAAAGACCTATTTCTCTTCAAATTTTAGAGAGATTCTTCAAATTTTAGAGAGATTCCAAAAAAAAGAGAAAACTTCACCTGTCTGAAAATTACAAGAGCTGGAGATCTTTCATTCATTCATCCTTTTTGACAAAAAAATCCCAGTCAAGCTCAGAAATTACAGAGCTGGTACCTTTTGACATTTTGTTATATGTTTTTCTTTTTTGTTAGGGAACACACTCAGCTACTTGTGACAAAGTCAGGCACTTGAAAAATTAATTTAATGTTCCTAGGTAAGTTTAGGTGGCAGATGACTGCATGTCCTGTTTCTGAACTTTTTTGTTTGCAATTTTAAGGTTGTTGATTATTAGCTAATATTGAGTATCTATTTAAATATTGTTGATTACAATAATTGATTTTGATTATTTGATTGATTGATTAATTGATTATTAGCTAATGTAAGGTACAATGTAAATATTGTTGATTATTAGCTAATATTGAGTATCTATCTAAAGAAGGTGTTTTGAGGAAATACAATTTAATATGAATCAGCTAGATTTTTTTTTTCCAGAAGCTTTTGTTGAGTGGTACCAAAGGGTACTCAGCAATCTTCTGATAGACGTAGCTCCTAGTGACTTCTGAACAATGGAATCTTCCATTTTCAAGGTTAAATATTTGTACATAGAAAGTCTCTGTAGATTAAGTGCCTGAACAACAGTTTGACAGCAAGATGTACATAGAGTGATAAACTGTCTCCTGATTGCCGTAATAGAAGAAATCCTGAGACTTAGCCTAAATTGTTCAATATAGTCAATTTTTTTCAGCTCTCTAACAGAAACAATTAAATAAAAGCTTCTAATCCATATTCCTCTATATTTTCTTGAGTCCCTGACTTCTAAGCATTATCGTCTTGTGATATGAGCTCCTTGTGATTGAGCTTATTATATTGGAGTTACAATGACATGAATAATCACTCCTAGCATTCACCTGAAATGAGCAGAGAAACCATGCACAGTGGCATTACCTGTCAACTGTGCTTTCATTATAGTACATAAAAACAAAAATCAAAGTAAGCTTCTCAATTTTTAAAAGGGAAAAATATGGAAGCTTTGTAAAAAGTTACGCACATCAAGAAATTGTGTTTTTCAGCAGTAAAAGCATCAAAGCAATGAAAAAAAGAACAAAAGTAAAGAATTCAAATAATTGCAGTTTTAAATGCTGTGCCTTGATTATTCCAGTTACAAGATCTATCTATGAATTTTGAATAACAGCCCATGCAGAACATATCTTTCTTCTCTAAACTTACAAAGTCAAAACACTAGCTTTCAATATAGATACTTCTATATTTGATTAAGAATAAAAACCAAAAATCATTCTAGAATCTCTCTGCTTGAAATTCCTGTCAGAACAGCCCTTCTGTGGAAGTATTTAAAGCTATACTGCCTGAGAAGAAATAACAGAACTGGACTGCTGATTTTGCATACTTTCCCCATTAAAGTTAAAACTTCCTCCATTTGCAGAAAATTTATACATGAAAATACTTGGACGTAACAGAACAACTTCATCCTCAGCACAAACTTTTTTGTTGTCAAAAAAGTGCCTTTTCAAATGTCCTAGAAAAAAAAAAAACTTTGTATTTTATAGACATTTTTATAGTAGTAGTTGAGTTTACATGTAACAAACATATATATATGTATTTCCAGGGTCCAAAATCAACAACTCTTACAGCAACTATTTTAGCTTCTTTGTAACCTTAATGACTCAGAAACAAAAGGACTTGTAACCACGATGAGGTGTTAATCAGTCAAGTACTCATGTACAGTATAAAAATCACATACTACCACTATAGTTAAGATGCAGTTGCTGTACAACTGTACATATTTTATACCTGACACAGATAAAAACACAAGATGCAGTATGACTGATTACGGCAGCAATGGAGGTGAAGTAACCTCTAGTGCAAAAGTCCATTTTATTTTCTTTTATTCAACACTTTGATGTCAGTATGCTGTAGCACTTTAAGTCTTCCCATTTAGTCTCTTAAAAACTATTGCAAAGGACTGTAATTTTCCTAATTTGCTTGACTATTTGTGCAGCACACTAATCTCTGAAAAAGGACACATTATAGAGCAAGGACACACTATTGTTTGCGGTTCTTGGCTAATCTGAGGCAGTTCCCAGGCCTCTTCTGCTTGTGCCAATAGAGTGCTAAAGAAGTGCTATGGAGACACCTTGGCGTTCAGCTGACTTGAAGCACCTGGGAAACTTTGATCAGTTTGGGGGAATTGCACTCATTGGCTTTGTTTTGCTACACAGGCATCTTTTGGAGCACCAAACAGCTCCAGGAGATACCTTTTAAGCCTTATACACATGTAATTTCACTCATTATCTCAGTCAATAGTATTGAAACTTCATAGTAAAAAGAGACAGGTCAATAATTACTGCAGATTCTTTAAAGGTCTCTGTTAATTGTCACAATCAACAATGTAAACAGATGGATTAAATGTTTGCTTAGTCACTCTCATCTAATCAACAATGTACTTCGAAAAGGACAATAATATAGCAGCTGTAATGCCTGATCCTTGGGAGTTGCTCTCTTCAAGACTGGACCTTCAATTAATTATGGCTTATACTAGAAGTATATTTACCATGTTTAATTTAAGTTTAGTTTTGGACTGATGGAATATGTGGAGGAGAAAATAAGATTTTTTTTCCTTGCTTTCTCTCACAAGACTTCATCCTAGAATGTATCTGTTAACTATTTTAAAGAATTTAAGAGTGGTAAGACCTTATTATTACATTATCATCTCACTGTTGTGCACTCATAGTACTTGTTTATGAGGCATTAGTGTATTTAAAAAATAATGCTGCATACATGGGTATCTTCACTATATCACCCATTTTATGTCTTTGTATGTCTTCCAGAGCAGTCCTTTATATATATAAATATTTATATATATTATATATATATATCATATGTAGATGATAGATCTAATATATAAGAAGTCTTTTTCAGGTAACAAGGTAAATCAGACTTAGATCATTAATTAAAAATAACAATATAGACATTGCTTTATATATGTCATTAAATATGTGTCAGACAACAAGAGTTTATTGGTGACACTTAGTAAAGAGGTGGCCAAGACATAACTCTCTTCAAAACTCCTAGCAGTTCCTCCAGACATACAATTCTGTAAGAATGTGCAGCCTTGATTTTGTTGAAGTTCTCAAGCTACATACAAGGAAGGCTAAAAAAAACTCTTATTTTCTGGCTCTCTACAATGTCATATGTGGCCTATATATGCCCTAAAAGGTACCTGTCATAAGACTTATTTTTGGTTTTTATACATATTGTTTTTGTTTATGGAGTTAGCACATAGCTGCAAAAGTTACTTTAACCCTTACAAAAAAATGATGAATTGTGAGTTTTGAAAGACTGTTCTGTGGGGCCTATAGCATTCATGAACGTTTATCAGGGCAGGTGTCATAAAAAGAAGGCTCAGGCTTTCCTGCTTTAGCTGTCTTTTTCACTCTTTATCCACCCCTGAGACTTAAAGCTTACTTTGGAGGAGAGTGCTTGGCTCTCGGAAGTATCCTCCTCATGAATCAAATCTTATTCAAGACCTAGTTGTTGAATACTCTGAGATCATCTCAGGCTGCCTCAATTGGTCTCAAGAGGGCTGTTAACATTAGTTATCAGTGCCATTGGTATCATAATGCCAGACTTGATCTAAGGCAGCACTGCAAGGTCAGGACACCAGCATGATAGTATGAGTCATTACTGAGATGATGCCTACATGATTGCTGTGGTTTTAATGCCCCAATTTTAACTGCTGTATAGTATTTACTGGTAACACAAAAATCCAGTTACATTTAAAAACTGAATAACTATTTAATAAGAGCACAACTGCTAATTTTTAAGTAAGAGATGTTTAGCAGGATTAAGTCAGATTATGAAGATGTTCTTGTAACTTGCTTGAAAAGGTAACAAAGAGGTGAAACTAAGGGTGAGATATGAAGAGTGTCTGGGACTGTCAGTTTTAGGCATTAAAGAGTGAACTAGAAATAGGATATCCAATCTTAACTTATTCTAGTCTATTTTATACAAGTTATTTTGTCATACTCATTTTACTTTTGAACCTTTCTGAAATGTGCATTTTCACTTTTATTCTTCAGCAGTAGAAATATTAATGTTTTGCTACATACACACTCTCACATTTGTGTAATCATTTGTATATTTCTGTTAGAGAATCACAGAATCTTAAAGGTTGGAAGGGACCTCCAGAGATCACCTAGGCCAACCTTCCTGCTCAAGCAGGCACACCTACAACATGTGGCACAGGGTGGCGTCCAGGCGGGTTTTGAAGACCTCCAGAGAAGGAGATTACACAGCCTCCCTGGGCAGCCTGTTCCACTGCTCTGTCACCCTAACAGTAAAGAAGTTCCTCCTCACCTGGAGATGGAACCTCCTGTGTTTCCATACAAGGGGTAATGCACCCATTATCCTTTGTCTTGTCATTGGCCACTACTGAGAAGAGCTTGGCCCCCTCCTCCCTACTACCTCCCTTCATGTATTTATACATGTTAATAAAATCCCCTCTCAGCCTAGAGAAGACAAGATTGGGTGGACTTTGAGGAGGTAGATGATGGTCCTCACTTCCTTGGTTGAGCTGTTTTTGTCTCCCTTCCTGGAAGAACTAATTCTTCAACCTTTCTTGCTATCAGAAGAATTAATTATGATCTGCAGCTTTCTACCATAGCCAAAGTAACTAAAGCTAAACAAATGTCTCAGTTTAATTTAGTTACTGATGTATTACTGTTACTTTTAGAAAGTATAATAAATTTTATATTATATACAAAGCTTGGGAATACAGCCATTAAAGACAATGGCTTAAGAAAGAAATGTATCCCTATGGTTTCTTTCACAACTTTGCTCCAAGGCATTGGGCCCTTGACTATGCAAGTGACACTTGCACTGGTTTGCTTCTGGGTGCTCTCTGTTCACAGTGAGTCAGCTTGATTTCTCCAGGGTAAAATATGTGGATACCTGAAGTGATCATTTTCAATAGTGATTGTTCCTGATAGATGTCATATATATAGAGAGAGAAATATCACATATAAAGGGTAAGTATCACATTTTTTTCTTTGGCCTGGGAAACCACCACAATTATTTCAGCAGACCCAAAATTTCTTTAGATATATCCAGACAGCAACTGGGATGACAGGACTCTCTATCCCATATTTGTGATCATTTGTGCTTTAAGATACACTCCAAAGTGAAAATTAGTATTGTTAGTTTTATATTGCTGTGATTCACGTATGGTATGATGGAACAGAAAGAGCAGTGAGGTGCATAGTATTGAGATAGACAAGATTATTGTCTATTATCAAGAGAATTAATTATCAAGAGAAGAAAAATTCCAGAAGCAGGCAGGTGTTTTGGCTGCATAAGCAGCTGTCTAAATGTAGTGAGGTCTAGAAGGCTCTTAAAACACCAGAAAAAAAATACTCTTGTTGTTATTCATTTATAGCACTTCAATGATGAAGCCTAATCCATATAAAACAGAGAAAAAAATAGTATGGAGGAGAAAAAACAGTATTTGGATTTGGTGGATTTTTTTTTTCTTTTTCTACAATAGATTTATTTGTAAGAGAAACTAGCTGGAGAGTGAAATTTAATAGTGAAGAATTTTTCAAGGCCATTTAATCTGTATTAATATGACCCCATGCTGCTATCATGGCCAGTGAGACCTATGATGGCATGCTGAGTAAATGCTATTTGTACAGCTTACAACTACCTGGGGGCAGCATTAATTATAGCAGGCAGTTAACTCTAGAAGAGATAACAATCACTTGGTGAAGCTTGAGTGAAAACCACATTGATGCTTTTAAGTTCGTATTAGAGAAAAACAAAACAAACAAAAACCCCAAAACAAAAGAAAACCCAGTATGCCTTCCTGGACTAGGTTACTAACTGCATGCTTTTAAAAGAAGTGACTCTTCCACTATTTCTAAACTATTAAACAATATACTAAACTATTTATGCAGTGCTATACACTGCATAAGAAGAATTTCTGCCCTGACTCTTCTATCAAATGTGAGGGTTGAAATGCATGTAGCCTTTGTAGGATATCTCCTACACCCTGAAATCAGAGTGCACCCTGAGCAAGTTGGCAGACGACACCAAGCTGGTTTTTCAGAGCAGGGATACAGAAAGGAGTCTCCAACTATACCTGCATATAAGTGAAATTTTCCTCCTTGGAGAAGAGGCTGTCTCTTTGAGAGTACTATATTTTGAAGTCCTTCTGATTCTGTTTTCAGTGTGTACTTCTTGCTACTAACAAACTACAAATACAGGAGTAGGCAATGCAATTTTTTCTTTATAATTAATACATGTATTTATACATATATACATATATACACACACATATCTATATTCACACATATATGTAT
>JAVCKT010017076.1:0-26761 GCA_032273925.1 Rhynchotus rufescens
TTATGATTTGAAATTATTTTGAATTAAAATACAAATATTTTTTAAAATTTAATGATATCCTTTCAATTTATTACAAAAAAAAAAAAAAAAAAAAAAAGAAGAAGAAGATTTTGGCTTCTTTGGGTGAAAACCCGTCTTTTCTGGTTTAGAAAAGAATGATTTTCCTTTCAGCATTCAAATTTGCATGTGAATATACTGTGCATGTAATTTACATACCATGCTATACTGCAGCCTCTTCCTCTCCTATTGTAAACTCCAGGATTGGTTGCTTGCATTTCATAGCTAGGATTATTAAAGCATTTTGCTAAGCTAAGTCTGAAGATAAGCTTTCATCCTGCTGTTTCTGGAATTGCATACTAACGGATGGGAAAGGAGTCTTTCTGCTTGAGGCACTGGATTGGGCAGGGGATCCAACACCAAATTTCTCACACACTTTAAGTCTGGGCAACTTCACTTGATATCATTATAGCTCAAAGCAAGGACAATAATGCCCTTTATTCTCTTTCTTTTCCTTTTGGAGTTATTTTCTATGATCCCACAGAGGCACTTTTTCTTTTACTCTGTGTGGGAAGGTGAGACAGGAGAAGCTACCCTAGAAGGTGACAGGACAGGGGACGTGGACCTGAGTTCAAGTCTCTCCATTATGCAAGGATCATAATAAGCATATAGGACCTTGAGGTAAAATAGGTTACAGAGATTAGTGCTATGAGTCCTTACCTTGTATTTGGATTGTATGTAAACAGCATTGTGCTGCTTTACTTCAAAAGTTACATTGATATGTGCTGTAGCTTAATGAGTTTCTAATGAATGTCATCTTTATCACTTCAATTGGATCAGAATTTCAATTCAATTGAATCTAATTCCAATCAGAATTTTAGTAGAAGCAAATATAAGTATTTGATTTTTTCCCTTAAATGGTCCATCTGTTGCAGCCAGTTATTCACTTATAGATGTAGAATTCTTTCCTTCATGATCAAACAAGTATTATCTACACTAAAATTAACAGTAAAACTTTTAAGAAGGTAACATAAAAGAAGAAGAAAGTGGAATCAGGTGGTACTGCCTAATCCCAGTTGAGCAGCTCTTCTGTTCAGCTGAAATCAGCAGAATCAATTTAGCATTTTGGGGAAAGGTAAAGAGAGAAGAATGAGTTCTGTTCTCAGCACTTCTCTGGTCAGATGGATAGTACATAGGAGAGGCCATTAATATCAGCCTATGTAGATCAAGCTGGGTCAAGTTGCACTGGAAGAAGATGCAAATAAAGGGATTTCCCAGAAAATATCTAGCTACTGCAGCTATCTGGCAAAAAGAAAATGAAAACACCTGCACGCCAGACATCTGTATGCTACTGCTGAATATCCATCTGCTCTATATGCTGCAAGCTTTTCTTTCCTTTTTTTTTTTTTTTTTTTTTTTTTTTTTTTTTTTTTTTTAAGCTTGGCAAAGGACTTAATTAGGAAGAAAAAGTCTCTGAAAAAACATTTTGGACAAAGATGCCAGCACAGATTGTACAGTAAAAGATAGCAGGTCTGCCAGAGTGCATGCACACCACACTGCAGGATGCTTGTGCTCACCTAGCAATGATTTATTGCACAATTAGTGGAACACTGCAACTGTAGAAGCAGCACCTCCATACTTCAATTTGCAATCCTCCCAACAATATGTGTTATATTTGCAATAGTAATAACAATTTCAGTATTTGTATTATAGCTAATCTCCTTCTGGTCAATAAGAATGCCCTTTCCCTCAGAGCATTCCCTGTTTTTCTACCTCCTTTCCTTTCTCACTTTCATGCTGCTGGCCATACAGGTGAATGCTGATGTGACTACTGTCCAGTTCCAGATGAAGAAAGGATACCTTTTGTAGGAATTAACTAAACTCAGTGGAGCTAACTAAACTCAGTGATGGCATTTGGAGTTGGACTGAGTCGCCGAAATACTTGTGCTACAGTGGTCAGTAGGTAGATAATATTAGCCAGTGTCCTGTAGCAGTCACAGCTGTGCTAGATAGACCTAAGAAAACAACACCCTTCAACAAAAATGGGTGGCCCCCTATACAGAGCTATTTGTAACATCAATTATAGAGCTCATTAAAAAATTAGGTCATTAGAAGTACAAGGAAAAACAAGAGATAATGGACAATTACTGAGTTTCCCCATTTAGAAAACAGTTTTGAAACTCAACATGTGCTTGCTGTAGAGTATTGATAATAAAAATAAGTATGTCAAGGCTAACATTTCTTTTTGGAGGCCATGCTGCAGAAGTAGGTTTTCATACTTATGTCAACAGATAATATATTATCCAAAAAAAAAAAAAAAAGTTTTGAATTGAACACTTTAGCAGACAAATATTTTAAATGAATGTTTTAAATGACATAGAAAACACACTACTCATTTTTTGAATAAACTATGATACAATTTACCTACGGAATATATTTCTTACTGTAAAGACTCTAGTCCTCTAGTTTCTGATTGCTTAACTCTTCTTTATGTGCACAGCACATAAAATAGACAGAAAAGTTCTCTCTTCGAGTTGTGCATATGCACACACAGATACCTAGATACACACACAAAACCCTAGAGCAACGTACTGCACTTATCTTCTTCCCATTTTTAGATCATACATATTTCATTAAGCTTCATGCAGAGTGTCTTCTGATTTATGGTAATTGTCAACAAAAGCAAAAAATGCTGACAATTTTAACCCTGCAGTACTAAGGATTTAACTGGGATAAAATTAAAATGTTTAAGGAAAAAAAAATCACCCTAAGCCACTGGGAGGTTGACCCTTGAGATGTCGTCAGTTTTTTATTTTATTTTATTGTGTTTGCTGTCTATGGAAGCAGATGCCAGCAGCAACATCTGATGTACCGGACACCTCCAGTGTTATCCCAGCATGCTCATGGCCTGGAGGACTTGGAGTGAGACTAATTTCCATATCAAACCCAATTTAGATGAAACATCTTGGTTTAAAAAAAAAAAAAAAAAAAAAAGAGCCAGCGCATCAATAGCCTCTTGATTAGATTTTCATCTCCTGAGCAGACAAATATGAATATTTATTACCATGAATGCAGATTTCCCTCTTTCCATTGCTCTGATCTTGAATATTACCCACTGCTAATTTTTATGAAAATTTGGGCAACATAATGTTTTCACATAAACTGACAGTTCTTGAGATAATCCCGTTATTGTTCGGTGGAAAATGACAGTTTCCGCTTATTCATGTGTTAACGAGGGATTAAATATTGTTTTTCATCACCATAATCTAAGATGGACTGGAAATTAAAATTCGAACATTGTGTATTAGCAGGGCTTTGAGGACCCGAATTTGTTTGCATTCACTTAGTGAAGATCTTTAAATTAACAGCTTGGCAATCAGGTGAAATCAGTATCATAAAAACAACACTAACATTTATAAAATAAAAAGCATTACCTGCTAAAGGTAAAGAGCCAGAGAAATACTTTGCAAAATGACACCCCTTTGCAATGGCAAAGTGCACACTGAGCTGTTGTCAGCACCAATAACCTTCAGGCATTAATGGACTCAGTTGCTTCTCCATAGCACAGAATCATGTCCCTTTCCCTTGTCACAGGTGCTGATACTCAAACACTCGATATCTGCAGCTCCCATTGAAAAACTGTGCTGTGATAGATCTACCTATCATGCTAAAAGCAATGGTACTGACCCAAGAGCAGTTTTCATGCTGGCCATAATGTTGTACTCACGGTCTGTTTATACAGCTTTTGGTGTGCAATAGCTAGATATGTATAATTCTTCACTTAAACAAAGGGTACTTTGCTGGAGCTGAAGGAATGTAAACAGCTATAAGGGATCAATTATCTCTGTGATATTCTAATACAATATTCAATAGTGTCAATTTGAATTATGAGCATCTACCAAAGTGAAAATAGACAGATCCGTGATGCTCTGCAGTTGATGAGGCATTACATTGCATACTGCTTCGGCAGAAGAAGCTCTTTTACTTCAGTAAAGTAAGACTGTGATTCCACAAAACCAAACCAAACCAAAAAATACACCTTTGATATGTCAAATGCAAACTGAACTAAAACCATGCTTAGTCAAAGCAACCCAAACATCTTCCAAATCTTAAAACTCTCATCAATAAAAAACTCTTGGATACAAAGGAAACTAAAATGCAATGGAGCTTCTACAAAGTTATTTTAATAGAAAGCCTCATGTTTATATTTAGAACCTCTTTAAAATATTCTGATTAAAATACTGTTTAATATGTGTAGTACATAGAGCCCTGAGCCTTGCAGAGGATGCTGCAGTGATGCCCAGCAGCACAGTGCACACACAGCAGCACCAAAACCACGTTGTCTCTGTAGATGAAACAGAGCAGGGAACAAGTAGAAAAGAGTTGTGGGCTGGAAGAATGAGAATACTTTATGAGACCAAATCTTCGGGTTTCACAGGAAACAGACCAGATATTGAGTTTTGCAGCCTGGTACAACACAACCCCACAATACATGGAGCGATTCTTCCTGTATTTAGACAGGAAAAAAAGGAAAGGGCTGAGTCACTGCTACAGTTCAGGCTTTAACGACAAGGAAAGCTCAGACCCTACTTTGGATTCTCCCAAACTGAGGTGGCTTGCTGGGAATGGTCCCTTGCCCTGATCTTACCCAGACTTCTACAGATGAAAAATGTCTAGAAGAGCACTAGTTAGCACGGGGCAGAAGGTCTGTGGATGAAGGTGCTGAATTTCATGAATCAGCAAGGTAATCTAGCATAAACAACCACATATTCCTCTGTGAAGATCTTCCATGTTGTTATATATATATATAAAAGACTATATAAAATGCAGGCCAACAAATCATAGGATATAGCATAACATAATTTTCAAGCAGAATTACATTGCAGTTTGCTAAGGCAGTCAGTGCTAGCATCTAAACATATTTTCTTTACAGATCTATAATGTTTTTAAAAGGAATTTCTTCTTTATAAACAATGGCCCCATGTGGCTTAAAACCATGGCAAATCCTTAAAACAAACATATGCTACTTTTCTTTAACGGAACAATGTTAAAAAGGACAAAAAGAGGCAACATTGGGAGGATGCCTAAGTTCCCGAAGCCACAAGGCAGAGCGCATCTTGTTTCATTTTACATGATACTGAATAAAAATTGCATTGCTGTAGTTGCCATAGCAACTGCCACATCACTTGGCACTTCTGCTCCTTTAAATCACAGAGCTCTACTGTAAAGGAATTCATGAACCGACGTGACACTTGAATATTTGCGCTTTTTACAGGGTTTCAGGCAGAAAACATAAATCAATATACACTGATAGTTGTCTCTGAAAATCACGTTTGTTTTATATTTCTTAGCATTGTAATCTCCTCATTTTCTTGTCGTGTTCTCTCCAAATTTGTAAGGAAGGTGGAGGGCGTTGTCATGATCAGAGCACAAGGAAAGAAATTACTACTGACACCTGATTTCCAGACTGAAGCTGTGACCTGTCATTCAGATGTCAAAATACCTCTGCTATGCAATATTCAAATCAAATATAAGGGATAAACATTGGAACTTTGCCCTTGCACAGCCAGAGAGGCTGCGATATGTGACAGCAGCCAGTCTCACTGGCAGGGAGCTACCTGTTTAACTCTCGCATGCTCAGTAGGCTAAGTGGTAAGTCTAAGTATATACTTAAAGAAAAGCACATTTTAAAATTTTGCAGAATCAGAGCCATGAGGTTTGTTGTTTTAAAATCTTCTGGATACAATACGCAATCACAGAAGTAACATGACAAATTACACAGTAAAATAATAGTTATTTTCATTTGCTTTTATTTTTTATCTTTTTTTTTCCTTTTACCCAAAATAGGGATGCATTTTTTTTTTGAAAAGCAGCCCTCTAGTGGGCTATATGCAATTATGAATAGTTAATAAATAACATTATCTCTAAATATTAGCTAAGATGTGTTTTGCAAAAACATACAAGATCTTAAATAAATGAGCCATAGAGCTTCATCATTCTCTTTGGATAAATTTAATGTTCTACTTATTTTTTTCCTTAAAGCTCTTAAGGCAGTACTATATGACCAACTATATGACCAACTATATGACCAACTATGTACCCAGAAAAGCATAATAATGGGGTATTTTATTCACTGTTGGTAAGACAGCATTAAAGTACCATATTATTAGTATAATTCTACTTAAATGTATTATTTTATTTGGAAGGGTCTCATGGTTTTAAAATATGTAATTTCTTAGCAGAAAAGAAACTGCCAAGTTGGTAAAGCAACTATTCTTTGCTGTGCCACACTAAGAATATTTCTAGAACTGTGCTCTTAAAAATATATAGGTTTTTATTTAGTTATCTTTTAACTTATTAGCATAAATAGCCTTTAACTTACATATCTGAAGCAAAGACCCTGTCTAACTTGAAGCATTCCTTGTCATTAGCAATGTGTTTTGCTCCAAAAGGGAGTTCCCCTGGAATGCTCCCTACAACTGCTAATTGAAGTAGCCATGCCAGTCAGCAAGGAGATGATGGTAGAAGACACCTGTAAGATCTCTAATTACTATTTGGCAGAAAAGAACCTCATGAAGTCAAAAAATGAAAGAGCAGGGGGGAAAAACAACCTCATGCACATGGGGACATATACATGTACATGGGGACTGCAGACTAGGGGCTGACCTGTTGGAAAGCCTTCTCGCTCTCTGGAGATGGACTTGGGGTTCTTGGTGGACAGCAAGTTTTCCATGAGCCAGCAATGTGCCCTTGCGGCCGAGAAGGCCAATCCTGAGTTTCACAAGGAAGAGCATTGCCAGCAGGTCGAGGGAGCTGATCCTCCCCCTCTACTCAGCCCTGGTGAGGTCATATTGAGAGAACTATGTCCAGTTCTGGGACCCCCAATGCAAAACAGGCATGGGGCTACTAGAATGAGTCCAGTGGAGGGCTGTAAAGATGATGGACTAAAGTATCTATCATGTAAGAGAAAAGGCTGAGAGAACTGTGACTGTTCAGCCTGGAGAAAACTGAGGTGGGATGTTATGAACATGTACAAGTGTCTGAGGGAGGATATAGAAAGAATCGGGGCAGGCCCTTTTCAGTGCCTGGTCTCTTGGCACAAACTGAAGCACAGAAGTGCTGTCCGAACAGGAGGAGAAACTTCTGTGAGGGTGACAGACCACTGGAATAAGTTGTGTAGAGAGGTTGTGGAGTCTCCTTCCTTGGAGATATCCAAGAGTTGCTTGGAAAATATCCTGGGCAATGTGCTTTAGGTGACCCTGCTTGAGTCAGGGGATTGGAGTAGATAAACTGCAGGGGTTCCTTTCTACCTCAACCGTTCTGTTATTCTGTGTGATTCTGTGATACTGTGAATTCTTAAGTAACAAGGACAAAATAATGTGATTTATTGAGCTTTAAAATATAATTTTATAGGAAAAAAGATGGTGAAACCGAACTTGCAGGAAATGCCGTCTCTGGTTTCTGCTGGTCTAAGAAGGCCTATCCTATAGCATAGAGACAGCTCCAGCTTGAGCAGTTCTCTTAAAAACTCAGCCACAGCAGGGATGCTCAGTGAATGGGGGAAAATCTACCCTTGACTCGGGCTAAAACTTGAGTACCAAGGCAGGCATCGCTGCTGTGGTCACATTGCTCTCAGGATCCAAATAATCTTATATAAGTGGAGCATCTCCATGTATTCCAGTTCATCTCTGGGTACAATATGTGCTCCAGATCAGAAAATTATTGTTGATTGTCACTGTAGGAAAGCCAGCAGGTGTTGGTCCCAGGCTAGTTAGGGCATTACAAACCAAAAGCCAACCTTTAGCAATTCTACTGAGCAGTCAGAAGGGATCACAAAAAAAGGTGACATTTTATTTTCCAGTAGCATCAAATGATTTATCACATTTTATACAAACTTCTATTTTTTATGGATTATAATACCAGTATGGGTCAAATCTGGATAAACAGATATTGATGACAAAATATGACAACAAAAGGATCAGGATAATTTAGAAATCTGACTCCTGCCTCAAAGAATCTTTTACATCATTAGAAACTGTCTTACCGTGTCTTCTAGTTCCACTAGAATTTTTAAATACAGACTCCTTTTCTTTATTGTAATAACACTACTTTATGCAATGTCAACATAATTCTACACCTATCAAAATATCTATAACTGAGAACACTCTGAAACGTGTCAAAATATCACTGCTCTATTTTAGAACATCTAGCTATACAGAAAAATGTTCTTTTCACATATATTTTGATTTAGTTATTTCCACTTGGTTTAGAAATCTATTCTAATTCTTATGTCTGTCATAATATGAGAAATATGATTCAAATCCTATAACGTTAAAATTTGAGTGATGAGCGCATTTTGTGCAGCTCTACTCAGAAATTGGAAGAGTTAATTTAAAATAATGCATTCCATGGTTGGTGCAGTTTTACCAGCTCAGGACAGAGAAATGCCATTCCCTGGGTTTGTTTTAGGCCTTGATTCAGACATCATTTATAATTCAAATCACAGCATCTTAGCTCAGAAAACAGATTTGAATTATTATGCTCTCTGGAGCTACTGAAGAACCTGACCCGTTATTTTCAAAATGGTTGTTGAAAACAAATTCCTACCAAAAACTAGCTTAAACAGTTATTTTTCCATTTCATTGTAACTTAATTTGTGCTATCATTTGAAATTTTCTTAAACTGGAGCAGAACTGAAATTGAATCTGAACAGCTCTGGTCACTGTTGAGTTCAGCCTGGAATTGAACTACAAAGCACTGAGCTTTTATAATAATTCAAAACTGCTTAAGGAAAAAGAAAATGTGAAAATGTGGAAAGAATTGTGAAAGTATTTGGAAGGAATTCTAGGTTAACCAGTTCCTTCCGTGCTGGGCCATGGTTGTTGGCACCTGCTGAGCTCCCACAAGCTGGAGAGCGGCTGCTGAGGACGAGGCTAGGTGGGCACGTGCCTCTGTGTAAAACTGGAACTCCGGACCATGCTGGATCCATAGCTCAGCAGAAGTTAGGCATAGTCCTCATAAGCAGGCTTTCAAATTCTTCCACCAGTTTTCTCAATGCTTTTAAGCATTAAAAGTGAATTAAAGTGAATTGCAAGTGAATTAAAAATTTCAAGTTTGATCCAATGTGATCAAATGTTGACCCTGATATCTTGCGCTTGGCTATGAAGAACGGTAAATTCAATTTCTACCTTTGTAAAAGACAAGGTCCCTGTCATTTTGGGTGCCAGGAAAAGAGAGCTAAAGGTCCTAGCTGAGTGCTACTTAGCTTTTCGGGCTTTTTACTAGAATGATATCTTTTACAGTACCATGACAATCATATACAGAAATAATGCCATGTTTGTGTTCATACTTAGCTAGAGGAGGTTCCTGAACTTCTGATGATGACCTGGGAACTGCTGAGATTTAATTTATCTATGAGTTATCAGACCCAAATACCTCCAAATCTCTTCATGATTGCTGAATAATCAGGAAGGTGTGAAAAGCTCATGATGAATTTGGGTAGCACAAACTTCATGCATGACAGTCACCCAAAAAGTCTTTGAGAAGACTTTACCATATAGGAGTTTCAAAGTTGTGAAACTGGTGCAGGAGAACGTCAAACAGAAAATGAATGTCCTTAAAATTACAGTTTCAGAAGCAGGAATATGATATATACTACTAGCACGCTCAAGATTTCAATGCAGACACTGTGTTTCTTTACAGCAGAGTTCTACCTGGAATTCCGGTCTAACAGCACTCTTACAAATAAGAAAGATGCCAAAATAATTAGCACCTTTAGAGAGATATGCAGCACATCAAACTCTGTTCCAGCTCCCTAGCTCCCTGGACTGCTGAATATTCTGCCAGCAAATGCTGAACAGGTGCACTGTGGAAGTACCAGTAAGGTCTATCATTCCACAAACCTAAAAGAAATTCTGTTTACGTAACATTCCGGCAGTAGTTTGCACTATATCATCCAAACCTCAAAGACATTTTTCAAGCCAACATCCTGAAATATGAGTATCTGTTGATGTTTCAGATAAGGAACTCATTTTTGATCTTGCTAAAATAGTGCCTGGTCTTGCCTTGCCTTTGCAAAATGCAGCTGAGCTTAGCTCTATGTAAAAAATACACTGAGGCTGTGGAAGTCTTTTACATGACATAAGAGATGATCAAGCACATTGTAACTGTGGTAAACTTCAGACTATTACCCATGTCATTAATGACTATATAGCACATGTTTATGCAGCAGGATAAAAAGAATTCATCCACCCTCCTCAGCCTTGACTGAATGGCTCAGTAAGCGTGGGCTGAATTTTATCATACGCTGTTGCTTTTGAAATGCCATTCTTGAGAGACTGAGGAGCCCTGAAAAGCATTTCTCTTCCCCATAGAGAGTGAAACCATTTCCTTCAGCCACACTTAATGCTTGATTAGTCATTGGTGTCTACACGTTTCTTTCTGAGGCACAAATCCTATTAATCAGTGATCCTGACCTAAAAGCGATTCCACTGTCCAAAGCAGCAAACATATTACTGCAGAGCTTAGAACAATTCCTGCTGTTTCATTTACCACTAGTACCTAAGCAATTCTTTTTGAGTTATTTCAGATAGGAAATTTCCTATACAAAAACAATCCTTATTATTTTACAGTCCTGCAACTGAAGATTAACTTAGTCGTGAATCTGACCTACTGTCCAACCAAAAGCACATTTCTCAATCTGAAAGTAAAAAAGCTAAGTCTTTTTCCTTGTTCTAAGTACTTTTGATTTGAGGATCTTACCTTTGATTTATGGTTACCATTATATCTAATTATATTCACACTGCGTGAAGCAGAAGAACTCCTAATTCAATAAAAGGCACCTTCATTTTAGTCGAATATGTACTTTCTGTTATTTTAACAATGTTAAACACCAAGGTGAATCAAAAATGAACTGCTAAACTGGATTAACATAGTTAGATGTAACCTGAAATAAACTGAATCTGATATCCTATCAACAAAGCAGCAGCTTGGTTACAGCATGTAGGTAAGACTCTACAGAAATGTATTCATTATGTACACAATCATAACTGATAAGGCTTTAAAAGGGGAATATACACAGGTGGGAGAATTCACATCCAACAAAATATATAAGCAGCTGAATAAATGTTCTTCCATCATTTTAATGTTCCAAACCACTTGTTTCTTTTCACTGCTGATCACTGTATCTCAAATGTAACCTAGAATATATTCAGGCCTCAGATGTCTGCTTCTCTTTGGTTAATTCATTTTCACATTTTGCCTTCTAAGAATACATATTTGGCAGAGTGTAAAACACAATCATCTGTCAAAGTCTTTATTAATCCAAGCTGAAGCAGGAGGTTCTTTTAAAGCCGTGATGGTACAAATATCTGAGAGGTGAATTCTACGGTGACAAGTGATGATTTTTAACTAAACTCAGCCCAGGGTCAAGGCTGGGGGGAACTCTAGCCTAACCACTTGTCCATTTGCCCTCGTTATATTTATCTGGCTGGTCTGAAAAAGCTAGGAACTTCTCTAGGCTTTATCTGCGGTACATTCTTAAGACTACCCTGATTACAACAACCCTGTTACTACCACTTGGATTAATGAAGTACTTAGCAGGTTGTCACCTGACTTCTATTTCAAACATCTGGAAATGCTTTCTTTCTCCAATGACTATGATAAGATAATTCCTTTAAAGATTATAAGATAATAATTCCTTTAAAGATAAGTGTGTGAAGTTAAGTAGGGACCTGAGATTTTGATTTAAAGCTCTTTGAAGTCAGCTGGGATCCTTTCAGTGATTTCTGAAGATTTAGAATCAGACAGATACATGGAAGCATTTCATTAGCACAAGGCATCTCACTGACTTCCAGGGACAAATTGTACTGGATGTGGCTTCCATGGTGCCTGCCACAGTCCTGGTTCACTGCCATTTCATGGAAGGCAGGGCTGGAAATAGCACAGATGCAGTTTTAAGGCTGGTCTGAAGTCAGCACACAGTCTGAGAGCATATCTACACTCAGAATACAGGCGACACTACTCATCCCTTCAATATACACTTCTCTCACAGCTCAGACAGAAGAAAAAGAAATGCATTTTTCTTTCTCTGATGAGCTTAGCTTTGCATGTTTCCAAAATCAAATTCTTACAATTCTTACTCTGAACCTGAGAATCTGAGCACATCTCAGTGTTGGTACCTCTTTCGGACTAACTCTTTTAATAATATGAATGAAATTATTGAAGAATCTCAGAAATCTTGGCAAGATAAGCTCTTATTCTGATAAACTGATAAAAAATCAGAAATATTGAAAATGCAAATCAGTAGAAGAAAAAAAAGTAGTTCCTTCAGCTACAAGCTAGTCACTCATTATTGTTAGTACTGAGAATAATGTAATCACAAGAAAAAGACATTTATCTAGCACTGTAAGCCTTCAAAACTTGCAAAATTATTAAATGAAAAGGAAAAAAATCCCAAAACTATGTACACAAAATTAGCACGAGAATTAGCAATCAACTATAGTTCATGCAAGGTTCTTAGCAGATAGCATCATCTTTATTAATAAATGATGAACTGCTTAGTGGAGTTTTTGCTTAGTGATATCACCATAATAACAGACACATGTTTTATTTATATTTCAAGTTACATCCAAAATAAGCAAGTCATTCACTGACAGATTCTCTCTAACATCTGAAGACCCCCAAATATAAACTTTCATTGATCCATGTGAGATAGTACACCATCAAAACCAAGGGGAATCATACAACAGCTTCAGTTGCTGTGCTCATCTTTGGAGATTTTGTTCCTGCGATACAACAAAGCTAGAAACTGCATTTCTTAAAGCTTGCTGCACTTTCCTCATAAAGATGGTTATTTTTTTCTCTGTGGGATACAGTGCTATTTGTGCAGCAGATTGTATTTTGACAGATGCAACTGTATCAGAAAAAAGGCCTTTAGCACTATCAGACTGGTAGCTCACAAACATGCATGAGCTCCAGGATTTTAAAAAAAAAAAAAAAATAAATCCATAATAAAAAAAAAAAAAAAAAAAAAAAACCCAAAACATGCACACACAATCCCCCCGCACAAAAAAACAAACCCACAATTAAAATGATTTTGAGAGTAGAAAATGTCCTCAAGCCACTTACCTCCCCCATGCCTGTCTGCAGAATTTTCAGTCCAGTTGTTTTTTCAAGCTTCTCTTTGTTTATAGCTGTAAGGGAAATTAAGATTGTAAGAGTTAAGGGATAGCAGAAATATGCATGATTTTGCAATGTTTATAAAACAACCAACCTTCCATTCTACCCTTGATCAATAAATTCACTATAATTCTTACTTATGTGATCTGTGGATGATATTTCCCTGATAACAGCTTTGCTATTTGATGCTTTTGAATGCTATGTATGTTATTAATTGTTCTTTATTCTGGGAAAAAGAAAGCCAAACCAGTTCTGCTTCCTTGTATGCACTATATCACCCTTCACTTCCAGAACGGTTCAGAAGAATTCTCACCATCTTTCCTTCAGTGTCTTGTTAGCACAGCAGCACCACTGCAACAGCAATAATAGGATATGTACCAGGTAATGATACAGTCCTACCCAGTATATAAGGCAAATGATTTCTCTCTCAATGTTAGGATGCAAGGCACAACATTTTCCTTCATAAAACTGAGATTTTTCCTGTGCATCAGCTTATACCTTAGTTAAATTTTTATATAGTCTTTGCATAATTTTGGATGGTGTGCGCTCACAGGCTCACAAAACAAGGTCCATCCAGAGCTTTGGGGGGCAGCACAAAGAAGAGATTATTCCCCAGTTATTGCTATGGGTATTATCACCCTGGTTTTTGTGAGAAGAGTTTGGCCATGCAATTGCCAAACTGTCATGCGGGCTTCATAGACACATGGCCCAAAACAAGGCACTTTTAATTTATTAAACTATTTATTAAAGTAGCAATTAAACCATTGAACCTTATTAAACACTCCTAGCTTTAGCCACATAGTCACTGACCATCTAATCGAGGCTGGTCATATTGGTTCTTTCTGTAGTCAGTGAAAGACGTGGATATTTTAATAAGATTATTCATCCCTCATGTAGGGTGCCTGTCATCACATGGACAACTGGGGTAGACTCAATTCTAGGCTAGAGTAGCTTCCCAATATTAGTTGGCTGAAGGATGCATTCCTCCAAGAAAGCACAAGAAGCAAGTAGGATGGGACATACTATACATGGTAAACTTGCAGAAAGAAAAAGAAGCTTCACATATTTTCCTTTCCTTTTGCAAAAATATATTTAACTGTTGCTATTTAGCATATGCTCAAAACAGTTCACAGAGCAGCAGACAATTCTTAGAAGCAATGTTATTGTGAGATAGCACTCCACTCAGCTTGTCCAAAGTGCAAGGCAAATAACTCACATTTATTTCAGAAGTGAGCTATGTCATTAGGGCTCATTCTCACTTTATATATTCCAAATATCTTTTGATTTTGAAAAGAGTTTGTATGTGCAAAGACTGAAGAAGTAAAATTTCATGCAATTCTAACACAGAGACTCTTTTCCGATAAGAAATGACTTCAATAGGAGATTAATTTTTCCCATGATTTAAATTGATAGGAAAGCTCTGTCCATCCTTTAGACCCACATATTTTTTTGTTCTTTCAATATGCAACCCAAAAGACTGATGGGAACATGAGCTCATGCATACCAGAACATTTAAGCTATACAATTTACTACGTACACAGTGCTTTACACAAAGCTATTTAGTCCATACGGAGGCATAACAAAGATAGTTTTGTGAATACAGTTATCTTCATTTTTTACTGAAACAGAGGCAGAAAAAAATAGACAGCAAAAGGTGGTCAGAGGATTAGAGCATCTTAAAGGTGGTAGAGGATTAGAGTGACAATTACGAGTCTAAACTTTCTGTGCATCTTGGTATATAGGTCCTTGCCAGTTGTGCTCCTATAGATACGCAGATCAGCAAGACAGTTGTGCACAATGATGAAAAGACAGCATGCCTAGACTACGTGGATTGAAGCTATTGCCGTTGCATTGCACATATTGTCCAGCATGAATTTCAAAAAATACTCAAATCTTTGCAAAAGAGTTTTTCAAGTCTTTAGCTCCATCCTCTGAACTGTGTTTTTTTTTTTACCAATATTCATGTTCAGCACCTGTCATGCCGTGTTCCTGACACTCTCCTTTGCAGATGTGCCATTTCATCTCAAAGATGTTCCGTGTTACCACACTGACAGTCTCATATCCAGCATACATAATAAAGCTAGATTTCTGACAAATGCAAAGATTCACATGAGCAACAGGACAGCAAACAGAAAGCTCTATTGACTCCTGAAGAGAAATCCAACTGTCCAACACCTGATTTGCTGGTAGCTGAGGATAAATAAAACTGCACAATGCCATCATTGCAAAATAAAAGGAATATAAACAAATAAGCAAGCTTAAATGCCTGGGTATCATTTTCTACCATATGAATATTTAGCAGGAAAAATTGGGACTACCCTATTGCTGAACTATGTAATTATATCTTCCATACTGGAAGATTCCGGTAGACTTTAATTACTGAAGCTTTGATTTTAAAGTATAGTTAAGCCATATCTTCCGTCTGCTCCCTGATATAGAGGAAAACACACAGCACAGCTCTGAAGACCATCCTCACATAAATCCCGGCAAAATTGGGAGGCCTGGATGTGACACTGAGGAAATCATGACCTGAAAATGGTCAGACTTGGTCATCGTTAGAATGTAGACACTGCCCACAGCAGCCCGTCTTTGAGATATTCATTCCAGGCTTTTACAGGAGCATATTTTAGCATATTTATTTGCAGAGCTCTAGTCCACAGCAGTTCAGGATGATCAAAAATTCTGTCAAAGTTGGAAGTGCTAAGGCTGAATCACGAAACACGTATCAAGCAGTCCTGGAGATGATGAACAGTGAATATCATTACTACACATAACTACGATTGGAGTTTAACAACAGGTAGACAATAGACTATAGATAGATAAGAAAAAGTGGTGGTGAAGCAAATCCAGATATTTAGAAGCAGTCCTACTCACCCTCTGAAAACTGGCCCTAAATTTTCGAAGTATTTAAATTTGCGACCTGCTAATTTTTATTCTAATGTAAATATGCAGCAGACAATATGTGTCTTGCAAATGTTATGAATAGGAAATGAAAATTCTGGGTATAATGCACATTCCAGCAAAGGTGATTATTAGAGCCAGAGGCTTAAAGTCCTGAAATACTAATGGAGAACTGGCAAACTCGACAGTAAAGAGGCATAATAAAAACAGCCATTCCAAAAAAAAAAAAAAAAAAAAAGAAAGAAACAGCAACATATAAATCCCTTTTTTAATCTCCCACTGAAACAAAAAGGGTTTCCAAACACACAAAAAAAGAAAGCTTTTAAATTAAATTCGCTAGATGAAGGATATGCAAATTACCTGAAGAAGCAGAGCCCTATAATGTTCTCAAAATTCTGCAATAGCCTATTTAATTAGTATTTTAATTTATCAGAATAATTCTTTGCACTTGACAATTTATGCAGCATTCCATATAATTAAGCACGTAGCTACAGTGGAATAATTTTGCCTACTCTCTTTATACCAGTTATTTTAACCTGAAAGAATCCGTGGAAGTCTCTTCTGTGATCTAAATTGCAACAGGGACAACTTAATGGCTTTGCTCTATTAGAGAGCACGACAGCGGTGTTACTGAGTGCTTGAGGGTAGAGGTTGTCGCTGTTCATAGGCTTCACTAACCTGTGCCAGGTCTGATGCATTTTTTGACAGCTAATACTTGTTTCCTTTAGCAAAGCTATCTGTCACTTGGCCTATTCAGGAATTTTTGAGTGGATGGCTTTGTAGGTCCATTGGTTACTAACAGAAATGAGCTAAGCCGGGTTTCATGCAGACCTCCAAACTCATTGCAGCACTGCTGGAAGAAGGAAGGCCTGAGGAATGAGGAGTTTAGAAGAGCTTGTGATGAAGCAGGTTGTCAGACACAACGTCACCCTCCAGCTTAGATATCACCCCCTGCCCTCGGACACAAGGAGAGTCCTGCTCCAGGAGGAACCTCTGTCCAGCTTCAGGATTTGAAGGATTTGCCCACTCTATGCAAGAAAATAAAACAGCCTTAAATATGAAACGTGTTTGTGGGATGATTGTATCCTCAAAAGGAAACCTTTTTTCGTCAACTGTGAACCTGATTTTGAGGGCATGTTTCATCTAATTAGAGAAAAAGAAGTACTTATTGCCACATGATTCCTCTCACCTTTATTATACGTCCATTTTAGAATGAGACAATTCATTCCCTAGGGTCAGTGACTATATTGGCTGGACCTTCACTAACTATGGAAGGGATGGAGGGGGGTTAAATCAGATTTATATGACAGTATAGACACTGTCAAAGGGATTGCACAGCAACCACCCTCTTCCAATCAGTTTATTGAAAAGCATATTCAGTAGAGCCTCATTTGGAAGAACTTCATTGATTTTCTTCTCTTTCAGGAAAGGAAAGAGAAAGCAGGAAGGAAATCTGGAGAGGATAAGTCTTCATTACGACCTTTAACTTCTTTAACATTTTTCCAAATTTAACACAGGCAGATGTTGCATCTACTTGATATCAAGTCCTTTCTTCCTCCTCTCCACCCCGCCGGCAAAATCCCAAGTTATATGGCAGACTACTTCATTGGGTAGGCCAAAAAGGCTGCCTTCATCTATGTTTGGCAGACCATGCATGGTAGCATCCATTTATACAACAAAAACAGTTTAATGAACTTTGAGTTAGATATTTTGGTACCAATATATTCAACATATTGGTAAGAGTTAATAAAAGCTCCTATTTCTGTAATAGGAGATAAAACTTCCCTCCTAACAGCTCTGTATGGGTTAGTATGTGGAGTCACTTGTGCTGGGCTCCCTCCATGCAGCACAGGGACTGGGATCCCTTCCAGGGGTTACAGCCTGTGGATTAGAAATTATTCCTTATGGGCAATTGGTAGCATCAAGCTGCAGGTGAGTAAGCCAAAAGCACAACATGAACATACAAAATCTCCATCTAGAAGCAAAAATGACTAATTCAAGTGGTCACACACAAAGAGGAGAAGCTTTCCTTCACTAAATTTTAAAAATCAATTAGCCAGAGAAAAACATGTAGGGTGCTGTCAGAAAAAATATTTTGTCTTCCATTTATTACTACATGACTGAGTGAGATTGTTGATTCATGTATAATTTCAAGTTAGCTGGCAGTCAGGCCTGGAGTGATGGTTGCAAAAAAAGGTAAAGCCACATAGTCATACTAGTGACAATCTGCTAAATATTATGTCATATTTAATTTCCAAGTCATTTTTCAAATGTTTTTAATTAGGTATTGTTTCAGTCTCACGTGCATTATTTAATTTCTAATATCAACATTTCAGCTTTCAATCTGTTCAGCTACAGTTCTTGCTGCCTGGAGTAATTTAAGCTCTCACTCGCATCTCCTGCAATTTTCAGTGCACAGATTCCCTGTAACCTGCTCTAGACAATAAAACTGACAGATGGAAATTTTGACCACGTTCAGCACTCCCAGTGCAGCTTGCATCTTGGTTTTTCTCAGTTCTTATTATGAAATATAAGTTCACTAACTTATGAAACATAGTCCAATCTGCATGCACATAATCAAGGAATTTACTATCACTGTCTTTAATTCTCTTTAAAAAAAAAAACAGAAAAGGTGAGGAAAAATAATAGCAGCACTGTATGCCGTCAGAAGAGTAAAACTGACCTATACTGGAGTAGCTGGAAACGCTTCATAATTGTTTAACTCACCCCCTAAAATAATGTTACTTTCCCCTCTCTAAACACTCGCTCTCCCAAATCCTATGCCTAATAGCCTATGGTCAGATAATATTCAAGGTAGCTCAGCATAGTCTGATACATGAGGACCTCATGTAGCTATCGGTTTGCATAGATAAGATATTATATTATGCACATTCTTCATGCCTGACTGCTTGTATTGATTGATTCCTGCTTATTTTGTAAGTAGATGCTCAACTGAACGTTTTCCTGGAACTGTCCTTTAAAGTATATTGCTATTTTAAAAGTGATATTTAAATTGCAATAGTTTGAGATATATTAAGTGACATTTTCATGTTTTTTGGAGCTGTTATGCTACCGGTGGGATCTCTCTCTACTAACTACTGCCTTTCTGAGATAGCTACTGTTTATCCATTTATATATATATAAAGTCATATATATATATGCATATATATGACTTGGAGGGCCTCTTGGGACAAGCAATCCAGTTTATTTTTTCAACAGCAAACCCTTTCTAAGTAACACACAGGTATACATATGCCAGAATACTTCTGCAGTAAGAAAGACCTAAGTCTATTTTCATCTACAGCTAGAGAGCTAAGTTTTCAACAGCTAAGTGACAACAGTGTTGAGGTATGAGCAAAACCAGCCTATATGAATTAGAAAATAATAGCTTTTTTTCCATTCTAAATACTATCTTTTAGAGCTTCAGAAACCTGTTCTAAAAAATATTCCCCATAATAACAGGCAGTTGATGGCCATAAATAAAAGAGTATTAACAACATGAATAATAATAACAAAAACGACTTAGCTATGTGGTCTTACAGATACAAAATACTTTTCACTTAATTCTTAACTGTGACATTTTAAACACCATTTGCCATGTGAACACTGCTCATTTAATGCTGTATGTTACTTGATGGAGTGCAGTGCACATGTGTAACAATTTGCCTGCATACATAAACTTATTTAATTCTTATCTAATATTTATAGTTGAAGGTACATCAATTCAGCTTGTATTAGCAGAAAATAGAAAAAAATGTAAAAAGTGTCATTCTGTTGAGTGCCTTTCTCATTAAAATTAGTTTAGAAATAGAATCTTTGGTAATATTTGGCTCTATACAGCAAATCTAGTTAAAGTAACCTGCAGTGCTGTGAGCTGCAGCTAAAGTTGAATATTTTCAAGTAAACTAAAGCAGCAGGACTGGTGAGATCGGCACTATCGTGGATCATCACTCTCAGCAAGCTCCTTTCTGAACTGATCGCTGTCTTGATCAACTTTTTAATTGTACATTTTAAAGTCTAGGAGAAAAACTTTGCCACCATAGGTTAATTCTTTGCATTTACAAATCAGAAGAAGGATTCCTGTTCGCAAGGGCACAGAGGGTAAGAAGGATCATCTGGATTTCTTTCAGCCATTCCCAGTGTTTGAACTTTCTGTCTCTTGACCTTCTCAGTACCACAGAAAATAACACCAGTAAATGAGCCTAAGGCCACAGTTTCCCTCTCCTCTCCTCTCCTCTCCTCTCCTCTCCCTCTCCCTCTCCCTCTCCCTCTCCTCTCCCTCTCCTCTCCTCTCCTCTCCTGTATTATCAGGTAAAATTACCCCTTTATACCTAAATACAGGCTGCAAGTTGAGAATCTCTGAAGTCGACAGTATAAACTGGAATGTGGAGGACTCCACCAACAAGCACAAGGGTTTTAATAGGCCAGTTCTCTATAAGCATTTGAACTTTACTAAGAGGACCTACCTACTGTAGTTACAGTTTGGGTATTAAATAGATGTGGGCTTCTTTGCCTTGTTTTGCCTTGCCATGATAAAGCTGTTAGGAACCATTTTTCTATGCCTGCTTTCTTTAAAATAGAACCACCACAGTTACTTTTTTCAAGTTTCTTAAATGTTGCAGATAATTGTTTTCCTGAAACGGCACAGAATCAAAACGAAGAAAGAAAAAAAAAAGACTGTGTGTTGGTCCATGTGCTCTTGCTGACTTCATTGATTTGATCTAAATTTAGCAGCCTGATGCCGAGGAGCACGTGGAGGTGGGTCACTGCATCCAGGCGCATCTCACCTCCGCTGTGAAGGGTCACGCTTTGGTTTGGTCCCAAGTGGCTGGCCTGGATGACTCCCGTCTCCTCAGCTGAAGTGTTAGGTACCATGATGAAATTTCAAGGAAAAGAACAACACAAATAGTCTTTTTCAGTTGTGAAAGAAGTAAAATCTCGAAAGCAAGGTCTCCATATAGCATTTACCATCCACTTTGGGGGTCCATTAGGCAGGCAAAAGCGCCAATCGAGTGACATGACATAACAGGTACTGGGCTCCTCCTTAGGGCAATCTGCCTTTACCACACTCCGTCCTAACATCGTGGGCATTTTCTCCCCTCTGAGAGGCCTATTACCAGCATCGAAGAAGAAAAGATTCGGAAATTCAGAGCAAAGAGAACTGTAGGGTCTGAGCTAGATGTGCTTTTCAAATTACGCTCAAGAAAGCAGAGATGTGCCAACATTTTGCTGAATAATGAAATAAATAAGCATCAACTGTTGAGCATAGCCATTCATTTACCCAAAGCCAATGTCTTTTCTCTTTCCACAAGCAGAATAACTGCAATCCATTTTCAAAGGAAGACTGGTGCAATTGCCAGGTTGATATTAGTAATTGAGCACTTTTCGCAAATCTTTTGTGCAAGTCTAGCCAAGGTGTCACCGAAGAAAACAGCAGGATTTCACCCCGATACTCTCCAAAGACTTAAGCCCTCCCAGTCCAGCTTGCTGGAAGGTTACACCTCATGCTGGCCGTGGCAGCTGAGCACCACTGAAGTCCAGATGACTATTCAGAAGCATGGGGCTTTTCAAGAACTGGACCTTAACATTTTCCAAAGGGAATTTAGCTGTCGGGGTTGCTTCACTCTTTTTCTGCTCACAAAGGAACTTTCCATTTTCATCGTAACCAACAAGAGGCTGAAGCAAACCTCTCAAATCCCCTGCTTCAAAGCAGTATTTGTGCACAATATTACGCACAAGCACTTCACAAACAATATTTGGGAAGGGGAGAAGGAGGGGTGAGCCCTGCAAGGAGGGCTGTAGGCTGCAAGAGAACAGGCTGGGATTCCTGCTGAGCGGCTGGCAAAGCCTTTATTGCTGAGAGTGATGCAGGGAGCAGGCTGACCAAGCACCCTGACCCAGAGCAAAACAGCATTTCTGCAAAGATAACAGCGCTTACATTTACTTACCCTAATTTATCCCATTGACTTAATGGGATAAATGGTTCAGACTTCAGCAAGGAAAATTTGAGCCTGCTAAATATTCTCCAAAATGATATTTTGCATTTAAGTTGTGACTTTCCAGGAAAGTCTGCTCTGTGCATCACAAACCTTTTCTGTTGTTGTGCTTTATGTTGCTTTTCCCAGCCTTTGCTGTTTGACATGCATAGGGCACGATGCCATTTGCGTCACATCTTTCCAGCACATGATCTATAGGTCTGTAAAATTCTCCTGTTTTTCACAGGAAGAGCTGGTGATCCAATAAAACTGGGTGAAAGCAGGATTGGAAAAATCTTTCAAGACTAATTACTCTTTCATAGTTTATTTAAAATCACATAGATTTTCTTTTTTTTTCCTGGAAATTTGTTACATTTAGTGAACTAGAGCTAGCACAGAAAACCATTAGCATTTCTTAAACTTCCCCTGGAATTTTTTTATTTGCCAAGCTATAGGAAAAATACATTTTCCTGGTTGCTGCTGATAGGAATGACAGAAAAGGCACATTTCCTTCCGCACCCTGACTCCTTACCAAGCACCTTCTCCTCAGTCGTTTCCAAAGTCTGGGATACCTGAATGTTTAAGCACTTATCTGTCCGAACACAGTCCCGTCTCATGTGAACGTCGGCCAGGCAGGAACTGGGCTGTCAGCTTCATCCCATCAAAAGGACTTTCAGTGCCATGAGCTGCAGGCAGGTTCCAGTTGTTAAGTCATTCTTGCCTGGGCTGAATTTAAAGTCAGGCTCCTGGAGCGAGCGGAAGTTGCTGGAGGCAACTGCTCAGCAAAAGGCATTAAAATCATATGTCTAATAATTATTCTTTTGACTCAATTGCCCGTTTACTCTTTATTTTTATATCCAGTGGAACCTAAGGGCAGCAAATACTGCATAAGGGGAACAAATCCTGCATAATAGTTCTTGTTTTGGTACATTCACTTAGTAGTGATTTATTAAGGACTGCTGAATAAGCCTGATTAAAATGCATAAACAGTTCTGAACAGTAAACAACCATGTCTAAGGATGAAAAAATGGGACCCACATGCTGTGCATGGAAATTGCCCTTAACAACATGGCCTATTGTTGAACAGATAGGAAGCCAAAGGTTGCTTGTAATCAAATTTGAAGTTTCCCATCACTTATAAAAGCAACACTTCCTTGTGTAAACGTTTCAATTTGTTGTTGTTAAAAACTGCTTCCTGGCTTAATCCCTTCAGGAACCCAGGATTTCTTTGATTGTCAGGTGGAAAGACAATTTCAAATTAAAGTAACGTTGGATTTAGGCAAGGTAAAACAAGTATACTTAGCACCAGCAACAAAATCTACATAGTTTGCTAAGATTAATGAGAATAATGACCAATAATTCCATCGATTTTAAGTTACTCTCTTCTGAAAATTTTCCCTGTCTTGCAATTAAACAATGGTATAAAACAGCAAGGTGCAGAGCAGAGTACTGCAATGCTCACCAGCCTGACTTGGCACAGTGAGAAGGAGCTCCCTGCAGATTATTGATTTTTTTTTTCTCAATTAAGGAAGCTAATTAATTGCAAAAATTTGCATATTAAAAAAATTATGCAGTACACACTAAAAAATCCGCTCATTTGCATTAATATCAGCGTTGCTGAGTCATGCTTACAGGCAAGAAAGGTAAATGTCAGAAAATAAAGGTTGCTTTTGAATACTGATGAATGCAGATTCATCTTCCTGATGTGATGCGCTCCTGAGGATGACACCTGAAGCCCCAGCGAGGCGCTGGGTGCCCCTGCCCGTCCTCTAGACACGGAGGCAGTTTTGCCATCGGCTTTCTGGGCACAGAGCTGCCCCTCTGTGTTTGAGGCCTCCATGCCAAAGGTGTCTAGCTGTGCTAAAACTTCTTTTCTGTCAGCAGCGAGTTGGGCCTGGGCCTGTACAGGAGACTGCAGCGTCCTGGGTTGTGTTAGCAGGGACACGGCCAGGAGCAGGTCCCACCATGTGATTATCCCTCCATTTCTGAGCACTTGTTGGACCACGTCTATTGCAGTCTGGTTTTGGCGCCGGATACAAGGCAGACATGGATAGGTTGGAGCAAGCTCAGGAAAGGGCCACCAAGCTGCTCTGGGCATGGAGCCCTTGGCCTGAGCGACTGGGGCTTGCCTAGCCTGACCAAAACAGGCCCGAGCTCACAAACACTCCATCCATTGGACACACACAGACCTTGCCAAACAAAATGGTCCCTTCTAGGGACGTGGGTGAGAAGACAACCTACATGTGGGCTGCAGAGCTGTCTTGGCCTCGGGGCCGTCACAGAGGCACGGGAGCTGCAGCCAGGAGCATGGGCCATGGAAGGGCTTGAGCGTGAGAGGGGACAAAGCTGCTGGACACACAGGCTTTGCAGTCGCCCAAGAGCTTACCTGAGGTCTTGTTGGGTCACCTCCTTGGACATAGGTGCCTACATCCATACTTTAAAGGTTGTGTCCAATGATGATCTCGTTGAAAGCATATGATTAACATTCAGAACGGTTCTGTTGAGGTTCATCACAGCCAGCCTTGTAGTCAGTATGAGGGCACTTGTGTCTTTAGGAAGTGACTATTTTATAACCACTGTGATAGAACATCAGTGTTTTTCATCCTAACCTCATAGTTACACAGGTTTTGTGAAGTCAAATACAAAAAGGAAAGTCCTGCCTGGTTCACTGTTTGGATCTTAGCCCATTTTGGCCCTTATTTTAGGAAATGCATTAGTCAAAATCAGAGACCATCATCAACTGTTAACTACTTCTTTTAAACCAGAGTAGTGTCTGTTATCTCAAGGTACTGACGGCTGTTTCCTGACATGAAACTTTATTTCAAATAGGTGCTAATACTGCTAAAGTCTCACCTAAGGTTATGGTTATACTTCAAATATTTTAGGATTGATGGGATTCATATTGTCATGGGGCGTGAGGCAGTATGATTAAAACGGTGCAGTGATGAAAACATAGGACAGGATATAAGGAGTTCTGGTTTTCTTCTTTTCATGTCTTGCAGGATGGCAGGAAACGAGTTGCTGGAGTTGCTGTTTTTGTAGATTAGAAGGTCCTTAGATGTGGGATACACTATATTTTTGTTATTATTAGCTACTCTCCATGCCTTCTTCATTCTTCAATTGCCTTTTCTCAATGTGAGGCCCAATTAGGGTACAAAGCTGTAGATATTCATTGACATTTTGCTCTCCAAACAATGAAATAGCAAACAAACAAGCTATTTCCCAAGTTTTTACAGGTATCAAACATGTAATCAATTTTCTGAATTTTCTGCCATTACACTGAAATCTTTTTTTCTGATCATTTTTCAGAGAAATGGAAGAATAAATTTTGACAGTAAATTTAGTCTAAGATTCATCTCTTTAAAATTACTGCTCTTTCTTCCAAAACTTTCATCTCTCAACTAAAATCTTACTAAAATCTTACAATTTTATTCAGTATTGTACAAATGCACATCTGTTACAGAGTGTTTATATATTACTGGAAAAAAAATGCTACACCTAATTGCAATTCTTATGACTCCTCTCAATTTATATCCACTTACTAGTGCTCTCTTATTTCATTTAAGCCATTTTTCCCCAGAGTAAAATGTCACCATTACTGCTGTTTTTGATGATAGTACATATCAATCTTTTATGTGATACTAAATCAAAAAGCCTCTTTGTAGTCAGCTTAGGATGTCTCCCACTTCACACCTGTCAGTTTTCATTGTGTTTCCTGTGCAGAAGTTAATCACATTAGTTAACCACAATTTTCTTTTTATATATCCATGCTGATTAGTGTGTATCTGTTCATATGTTTCCTAGTTCTGTTTCTAATTAATTACTGTTTTTTGGGTTTTTTTAACAAATCATGCCTAGGTAGTATGTGTTAAGGAGAAAATCAGGTGTCAGGACAGCTTGAAGAAATTCAGGATTACATCCTAATGTTAAAAAGAGACGTGAACACCGGAGCATGAGCCTCTCACATGTACCTATACAAGCACTACTGCTGCACCCAGTAACCCTTATTTAACCCATCCTTGCAGGTCACTGAAATAGAGGTCAAAAGGATGTGATCAATGACTCAATTGAAGATCTTAGATTGCAATCTGCTCAGGTGTTTGCATAGTGCCCGCTCCTTTGTATGCCATTACTTCCTCTCCTCTTTCTTCCGTGCAAACGTCAAGTGAAATGTCTTAATTCTTACTCTGTGAAAGAAGGCCCAGTGTATCTAGGACATCACGCAATAACCGCTGCTTCTCCACTGTTAAAGTCAATCAAGATAGCCAGACATTTTCTGATGAAATGTTATTGGTTGGAAAACACTAACTTGCCTTAAAATTCATTAAGAAAACTGAAATCTTACGTGTTGCTCCTAGGAATACTCAGTTTTGATGGTAAAATAGGTAATATAATCAATCTCATCAAAACACATTACTCCAGTAAAATCATTTCCATGTTTCAGGGGCAACACTTTTCTGAGATTTCCCTTGTAAGAAATGATGATGTTGCAATTTGTTATTCCAATTGGGAACACAATTTCAAAAGGTCAGAACTGCTCACAAAACAGATTACTTGCAGGGTTTCTGAGGATGTGATTTTCTGGCTGTCCTCACGTCAACCTCAGCAGGAGCACCATTTTCCATTTTCTCAAGCTACTTGAAACATAATATTGCTGATCACCATCACAGGATCTTCTCCTTGACAATTACAGACAATACTTCAACAGT
>JAVCKT010017079.1:0-23573 GCA_032273925.1 Rhynchotus rufescens
TTGTACGAGAGATGTTCCATTCCCTTAATCATCTTAGTTGCTCTTCTCTGGACCCTCTCCAGAAGGGTCCTTCTTTCCATGATGTATGCTCTCCTTTTCTCATTAAGTTTGCCTAGCAGCTCCTTGCCCATCCATACAGGTCTCCTGCCCTCTTTACTCAACTTCTTTCCTGTAGGAATAGACTGACCTTGAGCTTGGAGAAACTTACCCAGTTACAGCTTCTCAGGCACATACTGGCTGCAGTTTAGGTATATCCGAGGCAAAGAACTCATCTATGCTGCCACCACAGACCATGCAGGGTGGTGGCAAGTGGGGCCTGGAAAGCATTTCAGTTTTTCATGATTAAGACGTGAAGTTGGTTGGATTCAGGATTGGATTCAGTTATTCAAACACAAGAGCCTAATGCCCTTAACTAGTGGGTATGAGAGAAGTAGGACCTACCTCTGGGAGTCCAAGCCTCTCTTGATCAGCAGCTACACAGAAGACAAGATACACCAGAGCATCTCATGTATCATTCATATTGACATTGTATAGTGGCAACTAAATTGAGGCCCAGGTGGACAATGACTCTATAGAAAGCTGCAGCACTAGGCCTTGTGTAGACAGCTGTTACGCATACAGCTAAATTACACGTCTTGCACTGAATCTCACCTCTCTTGCTGTGTTTTCTCCTAGCCTACTGCATATGGGCTTTGCCACTCACCCCCAAAGTGCTTTAAGCAGCATGATACTACAAGCATTCCTGATCTTGGCTCCTAACTGCAGATGATTGCAAGGAGGAAATCCAATCTTCAGGTCTTCCACTCACCAAATTACCAACATGAAATTTCTTTCCCTTTCATTTTGTGTCCTGCATTTTGCTTTCTGAATCTAAAGGGTTGGGAAAGACCTCCTGGAGTTGAGGCTGACATGCTCCAGATGCAGAAGAACTGCAAGAGAGAAGCGAGAGCAGCTGACCCCAGCTGTAATACACCTGTGTAAGTAGAGAAATCTTTCTTTTAACTTTGAATTTCTCCCACAGTCTTCAGGCAAGTGACTCAGAATGACCCTGAAGAATCTCTGGAATAATAAATAGTGGCGCAAAATATCTACTTGTTATTATATACAAATGGAAAATGAGCATATGAGCTTGTCTGAAACCAAAGTACACAAGCAGGTGTCTTTCCTTTGATGAATCAATTTGGGAAGGAGATCACTGACCATCAGGGGTACCCTGGAACATTCTTATAGCCATGAAAGAAATCCCATTAGTACATTTACTATAAAAAATGAATTTCCATTTGTCAACACTGGTGCCTAGGACTCTCTGGGCACTTTAACAGATGACAATTTGTTTAAACATTTGTTTTAAACATTTAGAGGGAGGAACATTTTGTTATGTATATTAAAAGTTCTGCAAAATCCAAATATTTTTACTGGAAATTGAAATTTCACTCCATCCAAACCCAGTATTTCTTTGCTTGGTATACAGGCACAACAGATGAAATACGAGACACTGCTTTAATGCTGAGAAAAGGTTCCTGTCAATTCTGAAGAGTTTGGGATTGGTGTTAAGATTTTCCTGTGTGACCTGCTTGAAATTAATAGCACATACACTGATAAAAACATACATACGTTGGATAAACTTAAAAGAAATAAATGTTTGTGCCATACTTACTGAGGCACAACACAGCACTCTTCAGATAAGTAATGACAGTTTTCTCCTTCCCAGGCATTCTGATATCAGAATTAATTACTGAGCACAGTTTACACAGCCCGCTACCATAGGAGCTCTGTTCAGGTTATTGGTTATTTATCATTCCTATTAATGACTTTGGCTTTTTTTTTTCTTTTTGAGTAGCTCAATACAGCAGGAGAAAAGGAATAAAAATCCACCATCTCTCAGATAATCAATATGTAGGTGTATTATATGTCATAAATCTACATTATCAGAAACAAAAAGCATTTTAGATATTCCTAAAGACTTGTTTAAAACCAGTATAATATAAATACAGAATTATGGAAATGTAGGAAACATAATTTCACAGAAATCCATTTTTGAAATACTACATTGTTTTATGTTCAGATTGAAATGAAGAGTTTATGTATTGAAAGCACCTGCCTCAGCCTCCCCAGTACTCCCAAACCTGCACAAACTGGCATAGAAAACCAAACACGACCCCACAGCCCTGCTCTGCCTGAGTATGCTCCCTGTTTTCCACAGTCCAGCAGAACTTTGTTCCCATACAATGGAGAGTTGGTCCGTCTCTTTCTCCCTCACATACACTGAAACCACAACCTCTTTTCAGCCAATTGTTTCCACTTTGAGATGAAAACGTATCTTGTTGGAACATAATATGAGGTTTTAGGTCAGGAAGGAATTTCTCCCATGGTCGGATACATAGTGGCCACAGCTGAAGGGGAAAGAGTTTGTCTCTCCATTGCATGGAAAATTACTCACTAGATAAGTTCCTTCTAGATACAGCTGGAGTCTGAATCTGCTCCTGCTATAGACTGAATACTCATATAAAGTTTAGAGATGGAAAGATATCCACCATTCATTAGCTGATATTTATTTTTCCTGTTACAGTCACATGCTGTTTGGTCCTCTAGTTCACTAACAACTCAAGACTGAAGGTGAACATTGATTTCCCAGAGACTATGTTATGCACATTTCTGGTGCAGAAGTACCCACCTACATTCTTGTCATAGCACTATTGTTGTTGCCAAACTCCCCCTTTTTAATCCCAAGTGCTTAGTCCTAGCATCTACCTAGCAAGCTACTTCTATGTTTCTCCACTGAGGTCAGAAACTCAGTTCAGCTACATTAAACCTAGTAGTAACACTCCTCAGCCTGCTGGGGGGTCATCTCTTAAGATCCAAACCATTTACCTGCCTCACCAAGGGCTCCACTTGGCAGCACATATTGTAAAAAGGCTTACTGCATATACAAAATAACTTCAAATTTTTTAAACTTTTGTAACACAAACACAGAGCATTAGTAGTCTGCTTGCCAATTTCCAGGGGAAAAGTTAGGTAACAGCAGGCTGGGACAGATGTTATGATCTCCTGTACTCACATCCTGAACTTCAGCCTTGGCTGCCAGGGCTCCCTGACACATCTGTCTTGAGCTCGCAGTTCTGGGAGGTCTATCACTTCATAGCGAGTGGATGTTATTTCCATATTTCCCATTATTTTTTCTTTTGTAGGGGACAGGGAGAAGCATATTTCCTTCAAATCATGTTATCTTAAAACAGAGGAGTGAAGTGAGTGACCATTTCCTTTTCCTTTGTTTGATAACTGTACTGTATTGCTTATGTTGTTTTTTTCTTTAAGATATCTCTTGTCCACACGGTAGCAAAATCCCCTCTTGAATCAGTATGAGTTTCATGCACCTTGAGGAATCTTTTCTACTTACACTACAGATTCTTTCTTTCCATGTCTTAGGATAGTATTGTATTTTTCAACTGTTAAAAAAATTATTTGAAACGCATGGTTTCTAAGAGTGATCTCTTTTTTTTCTTTTTTGGATACTATTATGTGTGATTTTGATGTGTCATAAAGATACCATAGATTTCGTTCATATTTTACACAAGGAAAAACTGAAAACATTCTCTGGAATTTATGAGCTTCCATCACAGAAGAGATACTTTTCACAGGCAGTATGGACATAGGCTGCCATAACAGTCACATGGATAAATCTGATGAATTCACACCTACCTTTTCCTTAAGTGGAAGAATACTATGTACTTTCATCAGTGATCAGAGGAAATTGTGTCCCAAAGTGTCAGAAAGCCCAACACAAAACACTTACATATTTCTATAAGCCATGGCAGTCAACCAAGGAAGCTCCGACCCGCCAAGACACCTCCTGGAGAGCGGGGCAAGCGGCCGGACACTGCTTCTGGAAAACAGCTTCCAGTGCTTGCATCTTGTGCCAAGAAAGGGAAGAACAGCACACAACAATATAATACACTGGAACATCACCAAAATATTTGTTACTGAAAGTACTATATGCAAACACAGTAAACACTGGGAGGGGGAAAATATGTCTGAGGAAAAGCTCAGGTGTTCCAAAGCAATGATTTGCCTACTGTAAAAAAAAAAAAATGGACTTGGATTCTCCAGTATATGTAGACCCACAAGTATTTTCTTTGCACGTGTTAATTTAACTTTCAAACATTTCAACATGATCCCACAAGCTGATGGTTCCTACAACGACTTGCTGTCTTCACTGAATATGCATTCCTAAGAGGTGCTTTCGTTTATCCTCTGTTTTCCACCTACAACAAAATACTATCACCCCTTTGCACAGGGACTCAGTCTGTTCAGCTGTTACAGCAGTTTTGACTTTATTTTAATTGGAAAACTAAAATATTTTTTAGCTGAGCAACTGAAGAACTGAGGAACTATATGTATGTGTATGCACATGCATATAAATATATATGTATACATATACACAGACACATATGCATGCTATGTATCATATATATGTGTATATACATACATATTCATGAGGTGTGTGTGTACACATTTATGTCTACTTTGCAGACACACACACACCAAATAAATCCACCACATGCAGAAGCCAACTGTGACATCTGATGTTTTGTGTAATATATGTAATTTTGTGTAATAATACACATATATGCACATACATACGTACATAAATATAAAATAGATATCACTCCATATTTACTTACTCCAAACTTTCCTAAGAAGATTGTGAGTCTTAGAGGTACAAAGTAAATGGCTGAGCTCCATACACCACTGAGCTCCACACACCACCACTTTCTGAAACTTCCAAATTTTTTCTGATGCAGAAGAATGTGTATATGTTGCTTTACGCCACAATGAAGCTAGGTACTGTGATTTTTTATAAATCAGAAATTCTTGCTTTCTGTTGCTGCTGTTCACTACCATCAGGTGTCCTCTGGCCTCGATCTTTTTTTGCTTCTGCTTCCCCTCAGAACACCTCCCAGAAGATGTGTCCCTCCAGTCACAATACCAATTTTCTTAGAAAAGGTGTCTTAAACAGTGACTTAAACTAGCATGCACTAGGGAAAATGCCTAGAAATCTGCACGTGTTTGACTCCCCATCGATGCAGCACTCATAAACAAACACACCAAGACTGGGCAGACTGAATATGATGTTTCTAGATTCCAGTTACCACATATTCAACTGAATATATGCTCACATGAGCAAAGTCCTGCCAGTGACACTGAATGATCCGAATGACTTAGGAGAGAAAACTGCACACACAACTTCATTTCTCATTTTTTTGCTTCATACAGTCAGGCCATGGGTATCTTCCAACAATCATCTCACAGGCTTTCAAATTCACTTTAGGGGACAAATGTTTGCAGCCTGTTGGGCTTCCTGGTATGGCAGAGGCTCAGGTTGACCAGCAGCAGCTCAGGCATCAATTCCCTCTGCCCTCCCATAGGGAAGGACACCAAGTAGAAAGCACAGTTGGGCAGTGGAAACACCCCTCAAGCAGAAGTACCCTTCAAGCAGATGCTCTTCCCTGTCATATGCAACACAGGCAACTTGCAATTGGTCATCTAGCTACCACTAGTTCTGTAAAAAATTTTATTTGCCTTGAATGTCAAGCATATTACCAATCTCTGATAGTATGACAACAGGAAAAAAAAACACATTCAGAAAAGAAAAGCCACTTTGAAAGCTTTGGTTAAGTTCAATACAGGATTCTACATTAATTTAAGAAAAGGATTTCAGATCCTAATGGGAACTGTGCCTTTGCTCTTTATGGAAAAGCAAGCAATACACCTTATTAGCAAAGCATACAATGAAAATTACACATATCTCGCTTTAAATGAACAAGGAAACAGCAAAACAAACATTACAGCTAGTTAGCCAGCAGTTTGACCTTTCTTGTAAACCTGCTTTCTCTGTTCTAGAACTGCAGTCCTTGGGGAGAAAGAGTAAAAGGTATATAACATAACCCAGAATTATGCAGAACTGATTAGTTTTGGTGGTACAAACTTTTTTTAATTTCTTTTATTATTTTTTTGTCAAATTATAGCTCCAAGCCAGGTATACCAGTTTGAAAAAAAAAATGCAATTTCCACATAAGCCAAATCACCCACATGGGACCTTTTTGTAGCTGAAAGTATCATCTTCTGTAAAATCCTGGCCCTGACTGAATCAGTAGGAGTTCTACCCTTGTATTCAACCATGATTCTAAACTCATGCCATGCTTAAACTCAGGTAGCTGCACGGCAAGGTAGAGGAAATCACTTCCCTATAAAGTCCCAGCACTGCTTTTCCTTAATTTATAAAAATCTGATATATGCTGTCGCTAAAGGAACACTTTGAGCTAAGACACGTGAAAAAGTACACAAGCCAAGGAGATTCACACACATATGAAATAAAAGCCAGCCACATTCTTTCAAATCAAATACTGTGTAGGTAGGCTGCATGTGAAAATTTTCACAGTAATTTACACCTGACCAATAACTGTTAATGCCTAACCCTGCTCCCAGTGGAGTCACAAGACACTTTGTAAAAGACTTCAGTGGTAGCAGGAATATGATAGGGCACTTAAATAGTAAACCTCAAATATTATAGTTAATTTTATTCCTATTAAAAGTGACCTCTATTTAAAACCACTTGAGATTCCATCAATGCAAACTATAAAAATTACTGGAGTTTCTTTCAAAAAAGAATGTATAACCTTTGGGATTCTTATTAATTTATAATATCCGAGGTACTTTTATTCCTGTTTATGGGATTATTGCTGGTCACCTTCCTGAGACTTTAAAGACCATAAAAGACAAGCACCATACCTATTCTCTAATGTATCATATCACAAATTAATAGTTTGGTCCCTTTCTAAATGGATCTCTTCCCACAATGACACTAAAACACAGTGATGGATCACAGATTCCAGGCGGTCCGACCGGCCCTGGCATCCCAGGACTGCCGCGATCTCCGTCTTTACCCGGCTGCCCACGTTCTCCAGGACGTCCTTCCTTGCTCATACCTGGAGGACCTTCAGGACCTTAACAACACACAGGCAATAAACAAACACGTTATGGAAGATGCATTAATATAAAAGCATGGGCAAATACAGATCCATAGCCCCCTGCTTTTAAGAGCAGTATCCAGACAAAGAAAACTTTGTTCTGCAGAAAAAACACTTCCTGTCACAAAGTGTTTATATGTTCATATTATTAATGTATTACCTGATCAAGAATTTAGATCAAAAAGCAAACATGGAGAAGACTTTAAATCTAACTAAAGCTGTATTTTAAAAGGCAGTATTAAAAATTGCTCTCATGCACTGTTCAGACTTTTTGTCATTTAATCTGAAAGCCCAGTGCATGAATCAGAGTCCTCTGATTTCTATTCTTTCTTCAGCTTTGGATCAGGCTCTAATAAGCGCTTAGTTCTGTATTCTGCAAAAACTCATTGCTGTGAGGAAGACCCTTCTCTGAGCAATGGTCACTAGTACATGAATATATCAGGACTCAGTTTTCAAATCAAACAGTGCTCTGCCAAACAGCACCTGACCCAGTGTACTAAGAAATGGGGACCGCTGATGACAATCTCATTAGAAGGCATTAAAAGGTAATTATGATGTATATAAACTATTGCATTTTTTCCAAATTACATTAACGAATTTTATAAAATACATTTTAAAAAATATTCCCAATCACTGAATCTGCACAGCTGAACTATCTCTCACCTGGAGGACCAGGGGGACCTTGGATTCCAGGAAACCCAGTTCCTTGACTGCCTTTCGCTCCATTTTTTCCTGGCAGGCCTGTGGATTAGCAAACACATGTATATCTTTTGCATACTCAGAATATTTTATCAGAGAATTTCAGAAATCAGAATTTGAGAAAAGTTATGAATAAAAAACGTAATAGTTCAAAAGCAAATTATGTTATTTAAAGTAAGTATTTCTTTGTAATCTGTAGAGTATAAAAGGCTTCTTAGTTATCCCCACTTCTACTAAATTAACAGTCAGTCAAACAACACCCATTAAAGGAGATAGATACTATGTAATGAAATAGATAATAGGGAATTAAGATTTTTGCTAAGTATCTTTGGCTTTTCATTGGTAGAATCTTTAAGAAGTGGAGCATTGCAGAGTGTATGAAGGAAGTGTAAGATATTGACCACCACCCTGTCAAACACTAACTACAGAGACAATCCTCCCGAGTGTTCAGCTGGATTAAAATCTCCACCAAAGAAGAAATGCCAAAGGTAGGTTCATCTATTCTCTTTCATGCTAGTGCAACCTACTGAATTTAGTTTCTTTGTAGGAGCAGACATCTATGTTCCCATGTCTTATGGAGTAGCCAGAAAGATTATTCAGTATCAGTTCCAGAAAAAAATAATTGTGGGGATGAAATAATGCAAAAACTACAGATAAATCATGATCAAACCTTGAATGAAATGGACATTCTGAGTAGCAGTTATGCCTGCCCACCTGTGGTATATTAGTAGCTAGTGATGATTTCCTAATTATTTTAATGCTATAGAAAACACAGCAGCTGCTGGGGCCACAGTTACCAAATTACCTGTTATCCCTATACAGTTCCAGACTGCATATGTGTACTTAAGCTTTAACTTGCAAATAAATACACAGCAATAAGTGGGAATGCTCATATGGGTGATTTACCTAAAAACATTTGACACTAGTTTGGTCATTGCTAATATTATTAAAAAAGAAACTAATTTTTTTAAGAAAACTAGAAAGAAGAGAGTAAAAAACCTTGGGAGAAAACCCACGGAAATTAGGCTAGCATTTGCTAGAAGTTATAGAAGAGTCCTGAGAAAAACTGGAACAGTATAAACGTATCACATGCCAGTAGCCCTATATGGCAAAACAGGCAGTAAATGACTGGTGAAAAATACCAGTCATTTTAAAAACCTTTAAAATAGCACAAAAAAGTAAGTTTAGGGGGGAAAAAACTCTAGAAAACATGGAAATGCATTTTGACCCATGCCTAAAAAACCTATTGGATCAAAAAAAAAAGTTCCTGTTGAGACCCATTCCCAGCCATTCCCAGAGCCCACCCTGCTCTCCCTCCATACAAAAACCAGTAGTGCGGAACAGCACCAGGACCCGAGCACGTGGTACCTCTCATCCCACGGGCGCCGGGGCGGCCCGGAACACCGGTCAGACCTGGAACACCGTCATTTCCTGGCAAACCGGGAAACCCTCGAGGTCCTTCTGGGCCTCTTGGACCTGGTGGCCCTGGGAGTCCCGGGGAGGCACTTTGGGACTGGCAGTGGTTGCAGTTCTGCAGCCTCCCACTCTGCAGGATGGCGGGCAACTGGGCTGGGGGAATCCAAACAAAAACTGCTTAGAGCCTTGTGGCACTCCAACACCATCAGAAATGCAAAAGTATGAGTCCCCCAAAACATGACAACAAAAAATCTTCCTCTCTGTGGAGGAGATAATCCCCTTTGAAAACAGAATGGTTATGGAAATGGTTGTGATAGAGTAAGAAATGTAGATAGATATATAGATAGATCAGTGATACATCAACACTACTGATCTTACTTTCAAGAAAGCATCTCGATAGTTATCAGGAAGCCTCTTTAGCACTTTAGTCTAGAAAGACTCATAGAGAAACTCAGGAACTCACTTCTTAGTACATCTGAACACACCTGCCGAATAAATTCTTCTGAAAATTCTCGTGCCTGAATTGAACACAGAAGTGTTACAAAATTAGAGGTCTTGCATTTGTTTGTTTTTATTTAGGTGCTGAAAATGTTAAGTCTGAGGTCCACACATACAGGTTTTCCATCTGATCCAGGTGGTCCTGGGGGTCCTCTGTCTCCTGGCTGACCCCTCATACCAGGAGGTCCAACCAAGCCCTGGATACCAGATTCTCCTTTTTGTCCATTGATGCCTCGAATGCCGGGATCTCCCTTCTCGCCTTTCTGAAATCAAAACCAACAAAAAGTAAATCATGTTTTTCACACGTCATTGGGAAGACCAAGCAAATGCATTCTGAGAAAATCTCCATTGATCGCCTTCATAAAAATAACACCATCGAGCTGTCATTGAAAATTAACTTGATACTGATTATTAGGCCTATTTCACTAGCACATACTGAAGTCTGTGGGCTATTTAATAACTATTTGCCAAATATATCTAGAAATAAACTGTCATCATGGATAATTTTAAAAATCTTCAAATACCTAATTTAATCTTAACCATATCAATTTTTCTTATTAACTAATATAAAATAAATAAACAAACAGAAAGTCCTTAAACATATATGGAGGGGAAGGTTTTATTCACTTTTTCAAGATAAAGTATCTAAGTCATTAGAGTCTATTAAAATTCTTCTTAGAAGGCTGAAAAAATTACAACTGAAATTCTGGCTCCCTCAACTGAAATCCCTTTTACTCTAATAGTCAAGAGACAAGTAATCAATAGACAAAAGGAAAAATACATTTGATATAACCAGGAATTTTTTTCCTCCTGAACACCATAACTTCAAGTTTTTCTCCATATGATTGGTAATAACTGTAGTCCATTTGACCTGCTGGAAAAGCTTAAAATCATGCTGGAAAACATTTTGGTGTACCTTCAGTTAAAGCAATGATTTGTCAATGTATGGAATTATCTACTGCAATAGTTGATGTTTTGATGTAACTCTTTCCCTACCTTGCAGCCAACAAAACTTCAGTACAATGCAACATGGTACATGCTAGATTAATGTTAGTATACTGCCTTGCTCTGTAGTGATTCTTTTTTCCTTACATTTTTGCACAGCTTCTGCATGGTGTTATCAGCAGTTTTAATATTTTCCTTTATATTTTCCAACTATTTTATATGGAACTATGGCAAAAAGGCAACAGGACTACTGTACATAACAAGAAAAAGAAACTTGGGGCAAATTATGGAAGGGTAAGAAGCACTCAGGCACATATTCTTCATAGACTCACTCTGGATTTTAAATTATGTGATTTCTATTATATTGTACCATTCTGACTAGTAAATTGTTTCATTTGAAATAAATGTTTAAAATGCTAGAAAATATTAGGAATCTTGACAATATTGGGAAAATGGCACCTATTGTAGAAAATATTACAGGCAGGAAGCCAGTGTATATAAAAAAAATCAGGACAAAATGCTGGAATCATCAGCACAATTGCCTACAGAACCTGCCAAAAAGCAACTGAAATGGCTGAGGGAACATTTTCTGCAGAATATTTTGATCTTTTAATCAGCTACATCCTGTGTGTGGCCTTGTTTGTCAATCCTATCTAAAAAAAAAAAAAAAGAGAGAGAAGATTTCAGTAACTGTTGAGAGTTAAATACTGAAGAAACTTTTTATTGAGGAGTTTTTTATGGAATCTGATATGTAAACACATGGCATGCTTTAGCAATTAGTAAGAATATTCTTAATAGGATTTTTCATGAGAAATATACTAGGATGATTACTTAAATTTAGAGGGGCTAGCGTGTAGATGTAAAAGTAATCTTTAAACAATTTTGGCTATATTTAGTAAGGCAACTTAGCCAAATTGTGATTTTAACTATTCAATAGAACCCTAGAGGTTTATAGGACAATTTACAAAGTTAAAAGCAGAAACACATTTACTTATTTCTTCTGAGCTGAGCTTCCAAGGAATATGCCCAGTTACAGATATATGACAATACATTATCAAAAATGAAAAATAACTGAACCTAGACATTTCTAAGCAAGGTTGAAGTAGAATTACATTAATGGATCTGTATGCACCCTGATCTCATTTTCACTTCAATGCTGGAATTAAAAAAATACTAAGAAAATTAATCATTTAAATTCCAGCATTTTAACAACATGTAGCATGAAGATCAAAAAGTATATAAAATATAAAGTTGCACCTTGAAGAAGACTCCCAGAAATCAACTCATGTAGGTTCTGACAGGCAAGGATGGTCCAGATGTGTTTCCCCTTATATGTAACCCCTCAAGTTTCATGCTGAGTTGAGTACAAACTTAATAAGAGAGCAAGAGCCCTGCCTGGGATTTACAGAGTCAGACTCGCCAGATAATCCTCTAAAAAAAGACAGTTATAAACGCTCCACTGTATTCCTTTTTTTTTTTTTTTTAATATTATTATCTATGAAATAAAAGCCAAAAACACTCAAATAGTTCAGCTATTCCTAAATCCTTCCCACAGTCTTTTCTGGAAACTGAAAGTGTAGTAGACCAGTATAGCTCAGAAAGAAGTAGATAAGGCGATGAATGACATTAAATTCAATGCTTTGGATGTAGCTGTTAGAGTAAATGCTCCTTCCTTGCTGACTGCTAAACCCAGTACACAAGAGTACACAAGATTATCTTTAGGTGTCTTTAGGTTCTTTAAGCGTCCCGTTCCTTACATTTCATCCTAAGCTATATTGAATGCTGCTGATATTGGAGCAGATGGGCCATTTTGATCAAATATTCAGTATTCTTCTATGAATTATTTCCTATTTTCAATGAACTTTAAGCTTCCAGATTTTTTAAAATTCAATTATTTAGTTTCTTCAGCCTGCATCTTGTCTTTTTAATTCTTTTAAAGGTAATGCTTGCCTTTAAAATTCTTTGTATAAATCATGCATTTCATAAACATATACTTTGTCTCTTTTTAACTCCTAATTTTGTCCTGCTCTGATATTTCTCAAGTCATTTCTCATAGAGTACAGAAATAAAATCATGAACATTCACTTTACAAATCATATAATTTGCAGGAACAAGCAGAATACTTATGCAACTTTGTGGTTACAGACAAAGTACATACCTCTCCTTGTTCTCCATTCAGTCCTTTTGCTCCCTTGAGAAAGTAATACAAAACATAAATATTAACAAAGCTAGTTACCTGGAAACAAACACATGGTATTTTTGTATTTAAAAAATAATCACAAATGTTAATTTTAATGGCTCTGTTATCCCTATTTCTACTAAAAAAAAAAAAAAGCAAATGGCATGTAAGGATTAAAAAATGTATCCTGGTAAGTTAACACTTTTGCAATACCTTTAATATCATGTACTAAAACATAAGCTGGGAATATGTCATACATAATATAAACTATATATTATAGCTAATGTATAAGGAGTGACTAGAGAAAGTGTTACTAACTCAACAAAACACAAAAGAAATAAAATTCTGTTGTCTACCTAAAGGAGACTCTGGATTCTATTTGGATTTCTACTAAGCAGAAATTAAGCTCAGAGCTTGTGAAATGCTGAAGCAGTGTGTATGCCAGAGACTGCATGTTGGCCAACAGCTCCAGTGTCCTTTCCGCCAACTGATTCAATGGAGTTACTGATCCTTCAGCTCCATGGCAGGATGTCAGCTCAGATCAGGATTTTTTCACTTTTCTGATGGATTCTTATGGGCAAAGGAATTTGCATGGTATCTTTGAGAAGTCTTGAAGCTTCCAGAAACTTGCGGAAGGACCCACAAATAGCATTGCCTACCAAAACTATCTGAATGACTAATTTTTCTGGTTGTTGGCCAAACTAGATAAGTGTTGGAAAACAGACTTAGACTAAATTCATAATATTTTTTCAGCTTTCTCAAAAAAGCTAGAAATAACAGTTCAGGTTGTCTGATTCTATGTGAATAAAATGTTCTTTCACTGTCATTTTATTTTTTTATTTAAAATAATAAGTATATGTAAATATGCTCATTATTTTCAAAATGAAAAAAAATAATTTGTAAAATGTTAGAGTAGGATGTTACACTTTTGGTTACAAAAAACTGTTGGTCTTTTAGTTTAATTTTTTTTTTTTCAAAAATTTCAGTTCAGCTTTACTACCTGAGTTACGTCAAGGCAGATACATATCCCTGTGAGCGATAACACCAGGCTAACACACAATGTAGATGTTTCCCCTGTTTCACTGGAATTAGCCCCGCCTGCCTAGACAGGCAGCTGTATCAATGTCTTAATTCTGAGAAGCATAACTGTGACTTCCTTCCAAGACTAGTTCCAGCTATGTACCTCTAATAAATACTTTTCTGTTTAGACATGACATAGATTATGTAGTTAACAAGTATTTATAAATACTAACAGTTATTTTCTGCAGTGCAACTGCATAGCCAACTATGACACAATCAAAATACACTGGGCCAGAGTTAAAAGAAAGAGAAATAACTGGATCTCACAGCATCGCAGCTGAAATAGGAAACATCTATAATTTATGAGCACAGAAGATGTCAGGAATGACTCCCAATACTACAGAAATTAATGAAGTGCATAAAACTGTAGCAGGATGCATGCAAAACCTTAAAATGTTGAGTTCAACCCATAACCTTTTCACAAAAGGCCCTATGCACTGTTGGGTATTTTATGTTATTTGCAACTGTTTCTTGAAAATCTTCCACCATGATGGATTTAATGAACTTATGTAGGAAAACGCACTTCCATTCTCCTCAAAACATTATCTCTCTTAACTACAGAATCATGCTGGTTGGAAGGGATCTCCAAGGTTCATGCTCCTGCGCTGGGCAGATCCCGTTGGAGTAAGCAGCTTGGGGTCATCTCTAGTTGGCGTTCCGGTGTCTCCAAGGATGGAGACTCCACGGACTCTCTGGACAGCCAGCTCCAGTGTCTGACCCTGCTCATGGCAAAATGTTTTCCCTTACATCAAGCTGGAATTTCCTGCATTCCAGCTTGTGTCTATTTCCTCCTGTCCCGTCACCACGCACCTCTGAGAAGAGAGTGGCTCCATCTTCTCTACAAACTTGCTGCATTTGTTATTTTTAAAATAGTCATTGTTTTAGTCAGTTAATGTAAATACTTACATTAAATATATTTTATCTGATGCAAAGAACTATCCACGGTGATGGAAGCAATCTTATGAAATGAATACGAATTGTGGCTCTCTAGAGCTGAGATCATTACTTTAACAGTACCTGCAAGCCTGAGATTCCTTGTCTTCCTTTCTCTCCTTTTTGTCCCTTCAGGAAAAAAAAAAAAAAAAAAAAAAGGAAAAAAAAATAGAAAGTCTTAAAACAAACATTTATTTGGGAGAAAGATTTAATCTACTGAAAAGAATTCAAGGAGGTCAATCCTATAATCTCATTTTAAACTGAGCTCAATGAATCTATAGGCTTATTTTCTTGAAGAGCTCAGAGTAGAAGAGAACCCATGCTGAGAAGATGCAGTGTCCTCCCTGAATACACAGAACAAGTTTAGCACCTGAGCAGTGACAGGATACTCTCCTTTTCTTGCATTAATCATAGTTTAGATAATCATCTTAGCAAGACAGATAATTCTAGAATACTTACATTCTGGAATAATTCAATAATATTTGGATAATTTCTGAGTATTTTAAAATATGGAGATAGTGCCCCTGGTTATAATATCATAGGCAGGGGGAGGCAGTTTAGTTACTTGGATTAGGAGAGCTTATAGGTTTAGCAGGCAGCTTGTCATTAGGCCAGCCCCAGATGGGGCAAGATGACTCCCCCATGTCCTGAACAGCCACGTGCTTCATGGCTGGAGCCATCTTCAACCATATCCTCCAAGCACCTTCATTTTTTAAATTCTCTTGAATCAACCTTTAGCACTTACATTAACACTGTCGACAAATTATTTTGATTAGAAACAAAGTTGGTATACCTGGATCCCGCTTTCACCCTGGCTTCCTTTGTCTCCCTGTAAAACATTAGAAGAAAAGCCTCCATTGTAACATGATTCACCCCATAGACTTGTTGTCTCTGCTCTAAGTTAATTCAGTAAATACAAGAGAAGCATCTAATGGCCTTTATTTATGTTGAATGAAAATAAACTACTTTATCCCGTGTACACAAACACAGAAGTCCTGAGCATCACAGTAAGAAAGAAATCTAGTACAGACAGAACCAGTAATACTCATATACCCAGTTAATATTAAAAATACAACAAAGCCAGCCAGTGTTCATTCACTGATCATACAAAAGTGTACATACAGAAGAAAGGGATTAGTTTTTAATGGATTAAATTTATTTCGAACACAAACTACTATGTATGCCTGCCTGCACCCCACAGAGAATAGTGTATAAAGAATTTTTGTAACATTTACTACAAGGCCATTAAATGTCTAACTTGGACTTTGCACCACAAAGGAAAAAAAAATAGGCAGATTTTTTTAAACTATAAAAAATACTTATATTTAATCAAAACTGTGCAATGACTGAGTTTTAGTTTCAACTTGCTCCTCTAGACCTTAAACTTACTGGGGTGGTAAGCAATGGAATGGTGTAAATGGTACTTAAAAGTCAGGCACCCAGTTTACCCAGTGAGCATCAACTAATTCCCAGCGGAAAGAAATAGGTAGCTCTTGAAAAAAAAAATGCAAATTTTTTTTGCAAAAATGCAAAATTAGCAACAGACGTGTAAAATACTTGTGCCAGGTGCCATTAGCTTAGCATTATGACCTGTGACGTCTGTGGGACTTAAACAACAAAAGATGGATCCATGGGGGCCATGCAAAATTGTTTCTCATAATGAAAAGATACTGGGTGGAGGTTTTGTTTTGCCAGTTATCTAGTAAGAGTCAAATGTGTGCATGTTATTTTGTTTCTGTTTTTGTTGTTTTTTTAAGAGAGAATATTTAGTTAAATGCAGAGACAATATCTTTGCAATGGCAAATATTTTCCTAATCAAAAATACCTCAAGATAGGAAGGCATTTATGCCAACTGTATTTGGCTGTATTGTACTTGAATATGAAATATTTTACTTGGTTTTGCTACAATAAACTATAACCAAAGGGCTTCAATCTTATTGTCATATGTCCAAACTGTACTTTTTTGAGATGTCAATACTCATGAGTTGTAACTTCAGTTAACCTGCAACGCATAGCCTGACTTGCATCTCTATACATATGTTTTTTTTTCAAAACATACCATCCTCAATTCAAAGTTTAAAGAAGTTCCACATAAAATCTCCCTTCTTAAAATTAGTACATGCCCCTATTTGACCTCTAGATATTGAAACTGAGCATATGTTGATAATGAAAACTATTGTTATGATGTTGGCTCAACTTCCATTGCTCTTCCAGTGGTTTCAGTGTTTTATGAAAGACTTCAGCCAGGAAGCTTTTGTCTTTACATGATCTAGAAATCACTGCCTCAAAACCTGTCAAGAGAATAATTTCTCCACATTTGGCGGAGGAAAAGGAACTCAGATTGAGACACCTTCACCTAAATTTGGATTGTTGTCTAGCCTCCCTTGTCTGCATTGACCAGGGACTTGACTTCCCCTTGACTTTGCCTGCACACACAGCACTTTCTAAGATGCTCTAGACAACTTAAGGCAACCCCATATTCAAATGTTCTAGCCTAATATATCCATATTCAGCTGGCACATACAACAGATGACATTAGGTAGACCTGTAGTTTTCTGGAGCAGAAGCTATAGTCTATCAAGTAGCTCCTCATGACATTTCCCACAAAACCTTAAACACAACAGCCCCCTACTAACTCACTGCTTTGCTCCCCTGCTTGTTTCTACAGTAAAATATCTGATTCAACTCTGATTCTGAAATGTCTCTGCAAAACGGGATTTTTCTACAGTTCTGGTGCTTCTATATAGGTGTTTCAGGAGAAATCTTTGCCCTAGTTGACACTCCATTATTCCATTACTCTGCAGGAAATACTGCTAAGCTTCTAACACATCAGCTACATGACTTAAGCACACCTGATTTACTTTCATATAAATATTTCTACAAGCTTAAAGGTATAATTTGGGCTGATGACAAATACAGCAACATTTTAAACCTTGAGAGCTTGTTGCTTGAATTACTTGTTATTTGAATAGCTAGAGAGATTTCAGATGGAGCTTTTTAATTGTAATAAATTTTAAGAACCTAAGGAAAGAAATCTGTTGTTTAACATCCATTCCAAAGACATAGTATAACAGCAAAAGAAGCCTCATATTCATATACACCAATTAAGGAACTCGGATTTTACAGATATTTTCTTTGGCCAATTTGTAATGTTTTCCCATAGAAATACAATGAAATGCAGAAAGTAATAGCAGTACTCATTATCTTGGAAAAGAACGAAACATTTATTTTTCAGGATACACATATTGTTCCATTAAGGTTGTCCAGAATAAAGAAATCTGAAGTTAACATGTAATGAATACAAATCAGAATTTCAGATACAATCAGCAGTAATAGATCAGCAGTAACAGAATTGGCTTTGAGAATTTATTGGCTCAAGCTAAGCACAAATACTGCAAGGTCTTCAACACTGGAATTTTCTCCCCAAATCTTTCCTTTTTCTTTTTTTTTTTTTTTTTTGTTTGAAGATCATAGGGAACTAGAAAGAGTAGTATTTTTTCCTTCATATTAATTGACTTAAAAATATATGGAAAGAATAAATTCCTGAACTTTCTCTATTTCTTGGTCAAGTGATACTGAATCAAGGTGCCACCCTGAAATAGCATCATCTTGAAAATGCAGTTTTGTTAAATTCTGATAAAAATCTTTCCAGTTGCCAACAGGACATAGTCAATAATAACTTTACCTCTAATTTGCAACTTCTTAAATCCCATCTTAAATCTCACTCTATAACTACTCTATAACATAGTTGATTTTTCCTCAAGAAAAATCTTCACTCACGCTTCAGTGAGTTCTGTCAGTAACAGTGAAGGACAAAAAGTTAGTATTTGAAAAATAGATTTAATATAGGTTCTTTTTAGCTCCCAGTCAAATTAAAAGTACTGCCTTCTTGGCTGATAAAAAAAAGGAGAAGTTTCAACAACATGTCCTGTAGAATAAAATTTCAAAATAAAGTATCTAATGTAATATTAATATTTTGAAATTATGCATATTTCAGAAAAACACTATATGTATACTGCCTACAATCTTGTCAACCTGAGACTCTTTAAAGACAGTTGATTGATTGTCATATAATATATGTCTATGCTTTAAAAATAAGGGTAACTATTAAAAAATTCAAGCGTCAATACTAAATTTTGCAATGTTTTCACAAAACAATTTTTCAGCACTGAAGAATTTCAATACAGCCACATGTTTCTGATACTGCTTGATAGATGCACTGTTGCACCAAGAGACTGAAAGATCCTGAAGGCATGATATCTGTGAGAACTCAACTTGCAAGAAGAAAAAACACAAGTTCTTATTTGAAAAGAAGATAAAATTTCCAACACTGGCCACAGAAGCTTGATCTCTCCATAATCTCTACCATCTAAAATTTCAACATTTAATTTAGTCAATTGTCTAGGATTCTTCTACAGCCAAAGGACAGTACTTAAGCACTTCCAGATGCATCCCATACTAAGAAAGCCATGTAATGAAGACGTGAATAATGACCCTCGAGAAGCTCAGAGTCCCTCAATTGATCAGTTATCTAACTCAATAGATCAGTTATCTAACTCTCAGTGGTTAAGGCTCATGGACATTAATCTGTCCCAGTTGCGTACAGTGAACTGCTCCAGTTCCTGGGAGATCTCCACAAAAGTCTTTGTAGGGTAGACTTTATCTATATAGTACTTGTGAGAAGAAGATATAATACAAAGATCATATCCTTATATGTGTATATATCGTACACATATATACCATGCCATTATACCAGCATACACACTATATCACTGTAGTTCATAACGAAATGTCCATTAATATCTACTTTAAAACATTTTATGTTAACTCTTTCTCTCTTTTGGTCTTTCTTTCTCCTCTATGAGGAGTGATTGGTTTTCTAGAGAACAAAACTTGCAAACTTTACCAAGTATTGTCCAATAAAATGCTTCATTAAAAAGAAACATTTTCATTTAATAATGATCACTTATAAGAAAAGCACTTCCAATAATACCTGTAATCAATGTAAAACCATTAAAAAACAAACCTCTTACCTTTATACCTTGTGTGCCTGGGATACCTGGGTAGCCTGGTTCTCCTGGAGCACCTAATCCTCCTAGTTCTCCCTGATTAATACAATAACACCATAAATATCAATGATGTTGTGTGTAAGAACAAATATTGAATGTTTTTCAAGATCACTTCATAGTTTCAGCTATGATATTCTGAAATTCTATAACCTAGGATAAATAAAATGTCTGGAGAACTTGGGAAGGGATGTTGAATAAAGATAAGCTGCTTATTGCCACAAAAGATGATCCTAATTCTTCTCCTTAGTATTCAAGTATCTATGTAACTAAGAAGTAAATCACACAAAATATTTACTTTCCATCTCTCCTTTACCTAGATTACTTCCATATTCATACCTACCTTGGCTCCTGGTGATCCTGGTTTTCCCTGTATTCCAGGTTCACCTTTATCACCCTATAAAACAGCAAAGAAAGCAGCTGGTGCATCAGTATGTTTTGTCACATGTGGTATTAACACCAAATATAAACAGACATTGAGGGGAAATCTGCTCTTAAAAACAGCTACAGCAAGTGACCATAAGGGTAAAATTCAATCTTCATTCTGTAAAACTGAATTTTCAGCCCTCTTTTAGGAAAGGCATAATGATGACAAAACAGATCTTGCTTCTGCTCACCAGTGCCTTCCATTTTCCTTGCCCAGTAATGCCATATTTGTGTGTACTGACTTCACCTCATTTAATAAAACTCTCAAAAATCTTGAATTTGTCTGAGCCAAAATATACACTTATATTTTGCTTTTTATTGAAGTTTATATATGTTAATATACACTTGCATTTGCTTTTTATTTGCTGTGTATTTAGTATTAGACTTTCAATAAAATCTAAGAATGTTTATGCTTTTTCACACTTTTCTGTAAGAATTAGATAAATATATCAGTGTTTTTTTTTTGATAGATCAGTGGGTTTTTTTGTACAAAAGCGTATTTTTCCCAAAAAAAAAAAAATACTTTTTTTTGTTGTTATTTCATAGATGTTCAGTTTTCTTGACAAAGGCAAAATGTTGCCCCCTTTAAATAATGTTACCTTTAGCATGCAGTTTTAAATAAGTCTGTACTTTGGGATATAAAATGTGGATGTAGAAATGGAGCTAGATGTATTTACAAAGTTTGGGAAATTGAATCTGTATTCATAAATATTCTCTAGGACATACAATTCACTGGTTACTAGCCAAAACTCACCTCAGATAAAATGGAAAAGTTACAGTAACAGATAAGGATTTATAGTGTCTATACTAGTTTCTGAGAGCACAGGTCAAATTAATTCTTGCTGTAGCTGAAGTGCAATCAATTATGTGACATCTGAGATACATTTGGCTCGCTCAATGGAAAACGCAGCCCATAACTTTATTTAACACAATTAAAATATAAATAAATGTAGCACAGGCGTTCTGGTGCGTACTGAGAACTCCCTGGCTGCTAGCATGGGAGAACATTTTCCAGGACTGTGCAGCTCAAACAAAATCTCATGAGCATCTCCGGAGGAATTTCAAGCTTCATGAGATGACAGACACCATTCACTAAGTTAAGTTAAGCTCCCCTGGGCATAGATACTGATCTGTCATATTAAGTAATACATTAAAAACCACATGGCTATTTTCTAATCCTCAATATACTGAACAACTAGCTGCAAAACTCAGAATCTTTCCAGTTTGTCATTGATGAAGTCACAACAAAAACAGCACAAATGCTCACCTTAGGCCCGGGAACTCCAGGTAGACCAAATGAGCCTTCTGGTCCCATCAAACCCTAGTTATTTTTGAAAAGGCAGAGACAATTCTAAAACAAGCTAGAGGAACAGTGGGTTTTACAGTGCAAAAGTATTATTTTTCACATACATGACTATAATGAAATAAACAGATAGGAAATAGTCTTGCTCAGTAGGTAGGCCTTCAATGACTAAAGGAAGTATAGCGACACTTCTACACGATGGGGAAAAAAAAAAAAAAAGAAAAAACCTACACTTAGTGGATCCTTAGCTACAACTGAAAGCGACACAAGAAAGAGTTTCTTAGCTTCTCTTTGGGTTCCCCAAAGCAATGGAAGTACAACTTGTATTTCAGGGCTCACTTGCGGCTTTCTGCCTTTCTCAAGGTTGTGAGTGTGAAGACTTCACTCCATCTCCAAACTCTGGGGACATTTAGGGGGACCAGTTAACTTGGGGGCCACGCTGCCACTCCATGTGCAGAGGCTTCAGAACTGAACCGGCTCCTGCCATTTCACATGACACACAACTCCACGGACTCCTCTGATGGGCATGTGTTGGTAAAAGCACGTTTAGACACCTTTGGTCATACACAAACTATGAACTAAAGGATATTAAACATCAAAAGCTTGGATTTTTTTTTCTCTCTCCCCCTTTTTTTTTTCCTGTTTAAAGTTACTTTCAAGTATACTTTAAAAGAGAGGTTATATTTTTAATCATACTTTCCAAGAAAGAATGCCCATTTTTATTGTTTTCCACATCTGTTGTTAATATATGTCTCCCTCATCACTTCATCTCACTTCTTTTGACTCTAGAACTCCATGTGTCAACAAAAACAATGCATTATTCTTGTTTTATTTGGATGTGCATCTATACTATGAAACACGATCTACCGTTAAAGCTTATATACTAAGATACAGGCTAAAATACAAGCATACAGAAAGTCAAACATTTAAATTAGGCCATGAAATTTAATTTGTTAGAGATTAAGATTTATCAGTGCTTCTAGTTAGCATTTCCAAGAGCCATTGTTATTTTTATTATGTAACCTAATATGAAACCCACCTTCTATTCAGTATTAAATGTCAGGACTATTCAGAATATACTGTCAATGACATTATCCCAGATCTTCTTCAAATGTTATATGTGATGAAAAATAAATAACAAACTAGTAATTTGTTACAAAAGCTATTAACTCAGTTTTGCCAAAAAATGAAAAAGGAAAACCGAAATATTTGGAATATGAGATAACTCATTGTACCAGGGTTTTAATAAGCATTTCACCAATTTTACAGCATTTTATCTGTGAGGCAACCCAGATAACTCAGGCTTCTTTCTTGCTGTGTTGCAAGAAGCTAGTGGATACCAGATTTTGACTTTCTGTCAACAAAACGAGCAACTTGCTCTTTGGACCACAGATATAGGGCTGTGAGTGCACAGATTAAAGGCATAAACCACAAGACTAAAACTCTAGTAACTTCCCAGCTAACTGTCCTGGGGGGGGGGGTCAGACTTTCCCATATAGACAGTTACAAATTAAAACTCCATTATATCTGACAAATCAGACAACGGATTTAGTATATAGCAAGGTCAGGTATATGTGGGCAGGAAAATGAGAGATAAAATCCAGCTGTCCTGATTCCTTTCTTCACTTTAATTACTAGCCCATATTTAATGCATTTCATTAAAAAATTGCAGTAAGATAGCTACATTGAATAAGCATGCATCAAAATAGAAACTCTCTCACACAATATAAGAGCTTGAGAACATAATTTGAAACCTACGGCATAAAAATTGAGAGAGAGGAGTATGTCCTGAACAAAAATAAATAAAAACTTATTTTTATGCAAGGACAGAAAACATAGGACAAGCACAGAAAACATAGTGTTACCTCCCCATTTTCCAGGTCTATCATTATTTATGTGTCAGATAAATAAACAAATACTGAAGAACTTGTTACTGGGGATTTTCTCTGCAGTATTAATAGTGCATCCACAAGTTTTCCATCTGCTTTTTTTTTTTTTTT
>JAVCKT010017082.1:0-10687 GCA_032273925.1 Rhynchotus rufescens
AATAGCCACCAAGTGCAATATCTCACCAGCTCTGCTTCAAAGCCCTAAGATGGGCTTTAACCAGGCATTTCTACTTTCCTCTCAACATAATTAATGTCTGTAGACTAGTTCATGTAAAGCCAGTCGAACCAAACATTTGATATACTCCAATGATTAATCTGGATAAACATATATATATATATGATTTTGAGTAATAAAATTTTATTCTTTATGTTGCTGCAAACTAGCTGAGTCTGGCTTTCCATATAACAGCAACTTCTGCCACAATTCAGTTTGAGCTCTGCTAGCTCAAGTCAGTACGGACTTAAAATCATCGATGTTTCACTTATTTAGTGCCCTGTAAGATATAAATGAACTGTCCCATGCCAGTCGTGTGTGGAGATGGAGCTTTAGAGAAGAGAACCAGTGTTACCCTTCTTGGTAGGTTGAACAGATAATTCCAAGCAAATTAAATTCACACCTTTGCACAGGGCGTAAAGCAAGGTTTATGTACTAATTAAGCCCCAGTTGAAGGTTATGGCCAGCCACTCGATTGCAATTGTTCTAGTGCATTTTAATTAGTTAAACACTTGTAGAAGTTAGTTTTCCACTCCCAGTGTAGGCAGGGATAGTTGCTCCAAACCCATAGAATCATAGAATCATTTTGGTTAGAAAGTAACCAAATGATTGAGTCCAAAAGAGCCCTTCAGCACCATACCTGCTAAGTCATGTCCCCAAGTGCTTCATCTACACATTTCTTGAACACTACGAGAGATAGTGACTCTATCATTTTCCTGCACAGCCCATTCCTGATACCCTTCCTTGCAAAGCTTGGTCTTAGTGGAAGATGCTCCAACAACCACAGGAAATCATGTCCACACACGCTGCCCATGGTATCTTGCCCCTGAATCCAACTCTCTGCAAGGTTTCGTGGGGTGAACTTCAGCTTCCCATTTGGCTTTCCCCAGCCCTATATCTGGGGATTCTCTTTACTGAGCCACTTTCTGTAGAGGCCACGTGTATGTCCAGGTCTTAAAGGCAAATTTTTAGCCACCTTTAAATTCACTAAGGAAGAGCAATGCAAAGGAATGCAACTTTTAGGAAGGTGGGGTATTTTAGGGGCTGGCTACCTTGAGAAAATATTTTGACGTAGCGCCTGGCATCTCTTCCTTAACTCATCTTCGGGAGTGACATCTGACTTCATTTGTCTAACTAGCTTGACGGTCTCTCAGTGCTTTTTTTCTGACTGAGATAATTTATTTGTTTTCACGCTAAGTTTTATTGCTTATTGATTTTCCAAGTCCTTTTGAACCTATGTCAGCTTTTATCTGCTTAAAGTAATAGAAATCATTTTATGAAAGATGAACTGTGTAAAATCTTATTGCCAGCCAGAGCAAAATCTACAAATACTGTTAATTACCATGATTACAATCCCAAGGATGACAAATTCAGACCCAGGACTGGTCTTGCAGTTGCACCAGACGACCCTCACTGCAAAGAATTCATATACTGGAGACACCAGATTCAATGACTACATAAATCACACAAAGAGGACGAGGAGTGAGGAGCATCCAAGCTGTCATTTCTGGAAAGTCTATTGCTTAGTTCTTCCAGAAATACTCACACGTGCTCTGCAAAAGCACGGCGGAGTCATTCGTGCCATGATCCTGCTCAGATTACTCAAATGTACTTCTCTAATGATTTTCTATGATTTCAATTGGATTTGAATCAGGAAAAATAAATGGACAACAAATCTAACTGTAGAAAGTAGAATGAATAGGCCCTTAATGGGCTCCTTATACTAGCTATATATCTTCTCATGTTTTTTCAGCATGAGATGTGACTTCTGCCAAAAAAGACATTTCATTCTTATTAATAACTAACTCCATTATGCCTGCACTCCTCTGTTGTAGATGAGACAGGCTAAAGCATGTCCAGCATTTCCAAAAGGAACCTCCATCACATGAATAAAATGAGGCCATTCTTAATGCATGGCAGATTTGTCTCTGGCTACAAATTGAAATATACAACTGCTTTTCTGCCTTTTGGATGCTAGCAGTCAAGGAAGGTGGAGACCATGTTTTTGCTTGGAGGTAACTTCAGTTTCTAGACCTGTTTATTCACTAAGGTTGAAGTCTCCATGCTCCTCTCACTGCCTGGGCTCAGCTTTCACCAGCTCTTCGAAGAAGCTGCTGCCTTCATTTTCTGCATGATCATTTGCTATGGGATCTCTGCCTAAACCTTCAGTCTGGATGAACCAAAACAGCAAAGAGCTACAGTTTCATGCTAATCGGTCCTTCTCTTACTCCTTTTGTCTCAAAGGAGCAAGAGAAGAGTTGTGCCAGCAGAGTGAACAAACTGTAGCCTCCTCCAAAGATGCTGATGGGAACAACATCCCCAAAATTGGGATGAGGCTGGAGATGGAAAGAGGCAGAAGAGGAGGTACGAGCAGAGTCTTAGCCTTGCAGCATTTGGTCCATGAACATCTGTCTTTTCAATCAGCCCTGTGCAGAAGGCTGTGGTAACAGGGGAGAAGAGATGCAAGAAGGGTTAAGGCTCAGTGCTCAGGCACTGCTCCAGCACCTGCCTCCTTCTCTCCTGTCCTCTGCTCTCCCCTCTGTATTATGATGATGAAAGGACAGGTCTTGGCTGAGCCCAAAAACCTGCCTGTCCAAGAGCTGCGAAGTGCTGAAGCTGCTTTGGTGTGAGCTACGTGGCGTGTGTGTGGGAGCTGGAGGAAGGAGGAGGGGAGCGCAAGGAATATGGGAAGCGTTTCTCAATTTAGAAAGCAATAATGTAGCTTAATTGTCCCAGCAGCTGGCAGCGTGAGGCTGGTGAGGTGAGGCCTAATTATTGCACTTGGCAGCTGTCTGCTCCGCTGAGCTTGCTGATGGAAGAAGAGAAGAATCCTTCCAGCAGGCAGGTTGGAAGAGGGAAGGGCGAGAGAGGCGAGTCTCATTCCCATGGCTGGAAATGGAGAGCAGAGCACGTGTTGCTCGGGAGCACCAGGTGGGATATCCCTCTGCAGCCTTTGTTGAGGCAGATGATTTCTCCCAGTGGTGACACGTCGCCTTTCCAGAGCCAGAGGTGCCCAGGTTCCCTTCCTCCTGCTGGATGCAGGAGGAGTCTGGGGCTTTGTGCTTCCCCAAGACCTCCTTGATGCACATGGCTCTACCTCCCTTTTTGCTTTTATCCTCTTGCAACACAGTGGGGGAGGTGACTGGGATAGTCTGAACCTCCGTCCAAAGAGCTGACCTTGATTTTCATCAGCTCTATGATGCCATCACGCAATCTGTCTTATGCAAAAGGTCCTCACACCAAGGCAAAAATAATCTACACCTGCTTTAAGACTCTTTCATGCTGCCAAAGGGATGTAAAAGAGTTTTCAGCTAACTGCAACGCAAGCCCTTCAAGACTCCCATTTCTCAGCTCAGCATCACGCAATGATGCTGAAATTGTTGATGAGCTGACATCCAACACTTAAATGCTACAAGCCTTTATTATTTATTTCTTGGGGAGAGAATTACCACTACGTGTTATTTTTATTTTACAGATCCAGCTTCTGAAACCACTTAAAAAGCTTTCGATCAAAGATGTACAGCGGTGCTGACAGAACACGGGCGCGTTTTCGCTGGGGAAAACCATCATTAATTATCAGACTGTAAGTAGCACTGATAGCGCAAGCATTTGATTTTGATTTAATGTCTAAATAAGCTCACTCACAATGGCAAAGTGCTTCTTGTTTAATTGAAAAGCACTAAGTTTCCTATCTCCCCTTCTTGTTTCTTGCCAGCTTGGCTATGATCCAAGGGTAGAAATAGAAAGAAACGAGAAGAATGGGAAAAGTCAGCGTGAAAACACGTCCGAGCTGCAGGAGCTTGCTAAAGCTTCTGCCAACGCTACTGCGGAGCTGCCTGCGGTCGGCTGGGCCCTCTTGTGTCTTCAAAGCTGTTCTTGCCCTTCAGGATTCCTGCCATCCTTGTACGCTGTCTGTCCATCCGTCCATCCCACCCATCCCCTCTTCCTCGGTTTCTGCACCTCCTCTTGAACCTCACTGTGAAATGAGGACACCAGGATTTTCTTCCCCGAAAGAGGATTTTCAGCCCCAAACACATCCTTGCTCAAAGACCCTGTGCTGCTGCAGAGCAGAACAGAGACGCTACCTTGCCTGGAAGAGAGGAGAGACTTTGGAGCGCCACATCTCTCTGGCAGGTTCTGCGTCCTCACAGGTGCCCCCTGGTTTTGCAGCCTCACTGACAGCAAGAGGCGGTATTTTTAGCACTGCCAGACACTCGGCACCTGCCAAGGTCACTTTCCGACAAGAGTGACACGAGGTGACGTGGCAGAGGGCAACCACCCCATCCACTCCTTGCTACGGGCTCCGAAGCGCGTGCAGCCACTGGCCAGGGAGAGCGCTGGGATTTGGGTGGATGTTGCAGCAAGAGCTGCCTGCTCAGTTCAGGAGCAGGCTCGACCTCAGCATTGGTTTTGCTACTGGGGAGACAGAACCTGGACAAACTCACAACGGTGAGGAAAAACTACAGTTTTGTCCAGTAACTGGAATCTTCCCCTTAGTATGAGGCTGTGCAAACTTCTGCAGGCCTGGGAGCAATGTGCTCACAGCAGAAGGATTATTAGCATTGCCTTCCTAATAAACCTTGAGTTTTGACACTGACTTCCCAGTTCCCTGCCTCAGAAGGCAACTTGATGGCAAGGTGGAAGGATTCAGGCCGTGAACTTGAAGTGCAGCCAAAAGCACCTGCAGTGCTTGACACTTACCCAGGGTGTCCTGAATGGATGCCATCCTGCAAATCCTTACACCTCAGAGACCAAGAAAGGAAACAAGCGGAACTTTTAAGACATAGAGAAGGTGATGGAGTAGTCAGGGATGAGTGAACCTTTCTGAGAATTTAGAAGGGGTTTTATGGCCAAAAGATCTGTGGGAAATCACAGGAGAATCTGGATGTGGAGGGGCAGAATCGCAGGCTCGCAGCTGGGCCCCTCTGCGGGACGTGGCTGCTTTGCCAATGAGCTGAGCATCCCATTGATGTTTCGCAGGCGAACAGCTGCTGGCTTCGCGCCGCAAAGCAGCTTTGGAAGCCTGAGCTGATGCTGGCTCTTGCAATCCTGATTGCTCGTCTCCCTGTCACTGAGGATTTATCTTTTTTTTTGGGGGGGGGCTGTAACCATCTGTCTCTTGAGCCCCTTCTCCTGGAGATGGAGATTTTCTCCCATTTTGCAAGGCAAGAGAAGGGTTGCACATTCCGCCTCCCCTTCCTGGAGATCCTGTCTCACTGCATGGGCAGGATCTGTCCTTCAGCACAGGAGAAATCAATGACCTGCTTCACTAATTGGTTTTGAGACTCTTTTGGTAATGCTACAAGACTTAAAATAACAAAGAAAAGTTTTCATTTCAGCCACCTTTTTTTGTTTGTTTGATTTTAACCATTTCTTAGGAACATTGAAGGAAAATAATATAATTATAGATCCAAGGGAAAGTTTTATTTCCAACTTCAACTTTTTTTTTTTTTTAACATGATCATTAGAGAAGGTGTCATCACCAGGCAGAATTGCTTTCAACTACAAAACCTAAAAGTTTCATTTCTGAACTGGCTGCAAATACAAACTGCTTAATAGAGCAGGGGTAAGTTTGCTAGATCAGCAATGCAGTGTTTTCTAAAGCAAAAAAGGAAAAAAAAAAAAAGGTTTTATTTCACCGAATCACTGCAAATCTACCTGTTGAATGAGCCCATCACACATCATGAGACATGTTCGATTTGCTTAGCAGAGATGGAGCTCAAGCTTGTCTTTCCAGCCCTCATTTCCATGGGTTGGGAGGCAGCTCTGGTCAAGCATCGAAGGCTGTGACTTTGCCTGGAAAAGGGAACATGGCATCTTTTTCTGGGACATCTGCCACTCCCTTAATTTAATGTAAAACACAGTGTCGTTATTTTCATTGCATAAAGTGGAACAAACTTAAGATGCTTAAGCGTTGATTAAAGGCTTTGATCTCTGCGAGTGCGATTAGTGTCCTTCTGTCGAGGAAAGCCACGTCAAGAAATGTATATGCTGACTCCACGTAATCCCCCTATGAATTCCGTGCTGTGTTTACTGGAGTTTACTGGAGGCAATACTGGCGATCCTGGAGGCGCACAACAACCCCGTTTCTTCCCTCTTGTCTTGTGGATACACAGGACTTTTCCCTCTGAACACACAACATGAACTCCAAGGAGGAAGGAGAAGCAAACCCAGTGATGGGCTTCACCAACACAAACGTAGCTCGCAGCAGGACTTGCACTGCTCGTTACCTATCTCTGCAAGTTGCACTCAACCCAGGAGAGTTTTGGGTTTGCTGGGTGGTTCTGATGCCAGATTTTCTCTATGAACCCAGGCATCAGATAACTCCCAATCTGTTGAGACAGAATCCAAATCAATTGAGAGACAACCCAGAAGGGAGCCCCTCCAAGGCCTGACCCAGGGCGTCCTTTGGATAAATAAAAATATATTCTGGTACTAATTTCAGGAGAACAAATTCAGGGTCCTTCAACAGAAATGAAAACCTCCAGGTAAGCTCTAGTGAGCCTAGGGCTGATACTCGCTTTCTGCTGTTATGGTAGTTTGGAAAAAAAATGCAGAAAATTTAAAGGGGGATAAACTACGAGAGCGTTTTGAGAGCACAAATAGAAAAATCAAAAGGTGCCTGCCTGCCTTGAGTTAAATAAAATGTCTTATTGATGGGGAGCAGGAAATAAAAACATACGTAAATAGGCCCTTCTCATTCATGCACAGCTTTGATATACCAGAACATAACTTCAAACCAGAGGTAGCTTCTGCCGTTTAGGAAACCCTGCCTTGAAGCAGCTCCTCCAGGATCGGAGATGCTTTCCTTTGCAGCATGCAGGACAGGTACCAACAAAAACCAACCGGCACTTTCACTCCGTCCCAACAGAAACATTCCATCTGAAAAACACCCCTAAAGCGATGGGAAACCAGAGAGACCTGAGGAAGCAGCACAGGGACCTCTGATGCCTTCGTTGCGCTCAAGGGTGCAAAGGAGACTGGTGCTGAGGGGTGAAACATGGTGTCCATTCCTCTCCTTGCACCTTCGGCTGCTCTTAAAAGACTAAGGAGGAAATTTTTGCCTGATTGCCTGGCCTGCACACTCCTCCTCTCTCCATCCCGCGTGGCTAATGGCACAAAGATTTAATGGCCTGATATCACTTTAATGTGAGGCGCATAAATAAACCTCTTATAACTCCATAATTACGTCTGCTTTGTCCCTGCTAACCGTTCATCTGCATACGTGGCTCAGTGCAGCCACAGGATGATTTCCAAGGTTTCTTTCCATGCTATAAACTAAGATCTTGGTTCAGAGGAATAGAGAGAGAAATAAGGCTAAAAGGTCTGTGAGGTCCTAGGAGAAACACTGCTGAGAGCAGACACGTCCCACCAGGCTGGCTCCAGTCTGCAGATGTCCTGCAGATCATCCCGAAGCAATGCAGGATGCTCTAGTTAAAACCACCCGGCATTTTATTCCAGGAAATAAGAAATCAGAGGTCCCAGCTATTCCCACTGCACAGCAGTGGGATGGAGCTTGATAGCAATCTTTGGGCTTTTCCAAAGTGAAATAATCTCAGTCACTTAAAGCAAAGCGAAAGAGCGTGTATGTGATCTGTTTAACACTGGGAGCACCCACATGTAAAGTGGCGTTGGGTCCCCGCTGCTCTGAACGTATCGTGTCGATCAGAGAGGGTGCACGGCCCTTATCAGCAGGGCTAGAAGTCTACCCGAGCTGCTTTGTTGGGAATCGTACTTGGTCCGCCCAACGGTCTCCAAATATTCCCTACTGCTTGCCTTCTATGACCGGGAGGAAAATAAATGTATTTATTTATTATTTAAGAATAAATAAAATGGTGTGGATAAAGCAGCATAATTTAATTCCCAGGCTTCTCTGAGGGAAAGTGAGGAAAAGGAGATGGATGGAGGGAAGATGCAGGATGCAGATGGGGGTGTTTTTTGGGTGGGAATTTTAAACCTTTGTGTCGGAAAGGGCAAATAAAGCTAATGAGGCTAAAATCCCGCTTTGAAGCTGCAGCAAATAATGAATTACACCAAAAGGCCGGGATGATTAGGAAACAATTAGAGCCAATGTTCCATCTTAACTAGCTCCACCAGAGCTGGATGTGGCTAATTTCCAGCATCAGGAAAAGGGGAGATGTGGGGAGGGGAAAAAAAAAGAAAAGAGGATTCAGAGAACACAGCCAACGAAATTAAACTAAGAATTAATTTCATCCATTATAACTGATTGTTGTAAATTAAAACTAGAGGAAAATAATCGGTAGCATGTAGCTTTTTGTGTTTGATACAGATTAGGGGAATTAGATTTTTTTATTAGGAACACTAAACTCATCTGCCATGCTCTTGCATCTGGAGCGAGCTGCGTTTTCCTGATCACAGCACATGGCCTCTTGTCACCGTGGCCTCTGTGTTTAGAAGGTGCTCTCTGGTGAGCAGGGTGGGAGATGGGATCCTGGGATCTACAGGACACCTGCTCCTGTGCTGGAGACGGTCACCCTCTCCCAGGATGCGGAAATCAGTCCTGTTAAAGCTGCATGGAGAATGGTCAGAGCCTGAAGGGTTAAATTTTCTCCTCCCCCAGTATCTGAGGCTATTTTTTTTTTCTCACAAGGTAAAAAGCAGAATAAAAACCATGCTTTTGCACTGTAGTGGCTTTGAGAGAGCGGCAGGAAATTAAGTTATATGCTGGTTGTTACGTTTTTGGGTTTTTTTTTTTTTTTTTTTGGCAGGGTTATTTTTTTGAATTTATTTAATTAATTACTTTCGCTAATGTAAGGATGAGACGAGTCTCGCCAGGGACAGGCTGCAGCATCGAGTTTTGCACCTTGGTTTTGCCGTGGGGATGCCGAGTACCTGAGTCTGTTTTGGGGTCCGTCTCCTGCATCCGGTGAGATGCAGCACTTGGGGCAAGGCAAAAACTGTCCGGATGGTGCCAGGACTGTGGCCTGCAGATGACTTAGAGGGAGGAAGCAAGGAAGGAAGTAGTGCCATCTACTGCATCGCCAACGTCTGGCGCACTCCGCACCTCCCCGCGCAGACCAAAATAGAAACTTTGCGTTTTGGAGGTGGAAATATAAAGAAAAAAAGGGTGTGCGGGCAGAAAAAAAGGGGAGAGGGGGAAGGGAGAAGCAACCTAAAAAAAGGAATTAATTTGCTGAATGGCATTCTGTGCCAGCACTGCGTTTATAAATAGCCGAAGTGCCACTGCTCTTTGCAAGATGAATTTCTGAATACTCCTGATCAGCACAGAGTTCTAGCTGGGGGAAAAAAACAAATAAACAAACAATAAATGGAGTAAAATGTATATAAATAAAAGATATTAATAATGCTTTCTGAGTGGGAGCAGCAAGGCATCTTGGAGCTTACATCCAAAGGACTCAATTAGCCAACACATTTTCTAATTATATATTCTAATATACAACAAAGCTGGGTTTCTAGTGAAGCCATCATTTTTGGTGTGGATGGCAAGGACCAGTCCTGCCACTCTAAAGGTGCCGCAAGAGCCTCCAAAGCCACACAATGCTCTCCTGGCTTCTCATTCCTTCCAGGTTCTCAGGAATTTTGGACACCAAAACCTTTGCCCAAAATTGTCACCAAAATGGTGATAATGTAGCATGGAAAAACCATCTTTCTGGCTGGTCAATCCATAGATGAATTTGGGGCTATAAGCCTAGTTTGGATGTGCAAAGTGAGACGTAGCACTTTTTTTACGCACTGTGACGTGGCTGGTTCTCACAGGCTGTGTTTTTAGTGACGGAAGTTTGCTGCAAACCTCCGTGTTTGGACATTAATCACTGCAGATGACACAGCGGGAGGGCGCTGAGGAGGAAGAGGGCAGGCAAGTGAAGAGCCGCTGCTGGGGGGCAGGTGATGGTGCAGGGACTGTGGCAGCGCCTGTGATAGGAGCTATACCTGGCTGCATGGGACAGAGGCAAAGAAAGCCATTTCCCTTCCAACTTGAGCCAAAAAAAAAAAAAAAGGCATTTTTCTTCCAGTCTTCTAGGTTATTTTTTCTTCCTTCTCTTTTTACAAACATTATTATGGTGCTAACTGTGGCTTGGGTCTTTCTTTGGGGTTGGATAGCTCTCTGCTATCTTGGATCTAACTCCTGAATCCCACTACCTTTTAAAGCCACTAAATCAAAAATTCAGCTTTTGGCTCCAGCTCCCTGGTGTCTCACCCAGGCTGGCAGAGCTGTGCAGGGGCTGCGTCCTAGGAGCTTGTCCCTCGCTCCACCTGCCCTTGGACTCATGCACTCGGGCTTCTCAAGGGTTTTTCCAGAAGACCAGCATTCCTCTTCCTCTTCCTCTTCTTTTCCTTTTTTCCTTTTCCTTTTCCTTCCCCTTCCCCATTTCCTTCTCCTTCCCCTTCTCCTTCTCTTCCCCTTCTCCTTCTCCTTCTTCTCCTTCTCCTTTTCCTTTTCCTTCTCTTCCCCCTTTCCTTCCCTTCCCCTTTTCCTTCCCTTCCTCTTTCTCTTCCTTTCCCTTCCTTTCCTTTCTCTTCCCTTCCTTCCCTTCCTTTCCCTTCCCTTCCCGTTTCCCTTCCCTTCCAGTTTCCCTTCCCTTCTCTTCCCTTCCCTTCCCTTCCCTTCCCTTCCCTTCCCTTCCCTTCCCTTCCCTTCCCTTCCCTT
>JAVCKT010017083.1:0-24873 GCA_032273925.1 Rhynchotus rufescens
GCAGGGGGGTTGGACTCGATGACCTCTGAGGTCCCTTCCAACCTTGGGCATTCTGTGATTCTATGATTCTATGATTTGATCTGTCCCACTCTGAATGTGGCTACACATCCATATTTATCAGTGACCAAATACCCATGATCTCTCCAGCACCAAAAGCCCCTACCATAGTCTCCCAAAAGATCCAACCAACCTACTGAACATACAAATCTCAACTTTAAATACAGATGGTCCGCTTCTTTCAAGAGGCAGGATCTGGAGGAGGAAGAGGACGAGTGTTCTTCTGAAATAGCCCAAATGCTTCAGCTGGAGAAGGGCAAGGGGTGACCTTGGTGGGGTTGTTCCTGCAGCAGAGGACTGGCAGCATCAGGGGAATTGTTGCTGGACTCGTTTTTGTCGCACTGCACTTGTGCTGTACCCTCAGATCTAGGGCTCAAGCAGAAAACTCCTTTCCCACATGCTCCTTCTGCAGATGAGCACCACCACAGGCTGTATCCCCAGCAGCTCTCCAAAACCCCGGGCTGCAACTTGGTTAAAAATGTCAGCTATTCCAATGTGTGACTCACTCACCAGCAATTCAAGGTCCACGAGGCCGCGGGTCTCCCAGGGAGCCGGTCTGTTCCAGCAGCCTTTCCGCTCCCCGGATCAAAGCCGGCACACCCAGGTGGGGAAGCGCGCCTGAAACCACGCAGGGCCCTGGGGCTGCTCTTCCAGGCCCTACAACAGCAGGTATTTTTACCTGTTCACCTAGGTCTCCATTTGGTCTGCAGCAGAGGAGGCCTTGCAGGCTCCTTTACCTCCCCTGGGTGCTCTAGCTAACTGCAGCACCTGTATTTGCAAACGTGCATCTGGGAAGGGTCAAGAAATTGGTCCTGCAAATGTAACAGTACCCTGGCAGTGAGGAAAATGCCTTAAAACTGCAGGGCTCAGCAGCTTCACTTACCAGTTTGACCTCTGGGACAAAGTCTTAAGCGTGAGGCCGTGATGCTGTACAACACCAAAGTCATTTTGGAAGGCTTCAAGCGACTACAGAGCAGAGGAAGACCTTGAGTCAAATGTCAACGTGAAAGAGAGTATGGATTTTCTCAGACTGCACCATCATTAGTCCAGAGGGACCAAGGATGTGGGAAGAGAATATTTGGATGATGCTTCAAATGTGCACACGTACACATCATGTCTGAAACTGTCCACCAAGAGTGCATATTAAAAAGAGCAATTTGTCCAGTATTTAAACACACCCGGCGACTGCAGCACTTATGGAGAGCAGCAATATGAACCATATTCCTGTTAATGAGCAAGTGATGAATGGATCTGCACATTATTATCAACCTCCAGGGCCTTCACTTGTTCTTTGGACAATTTTTAGTAGCAGTAATCCAGGAACCAGCCTATAAATTTTGATTCAAATTGATGAGCTTACTTACTGCAGTGCAACTTTCACAGTGTTATTAAGCTGCAGCCCATTTCACTGTTATAAATCAACAGTCACCTATTAGTCATTTACAGAGGGAGCATTAGATTTATTCTAAGCACATTTTGTTTGTGACAGGAACCAAAGTAAGCAACTGAACAAGCAGAAAATAAATCAACAGACCCACTGTATGAACTGATCCAGTGACTGAACTCAAATGAAAGTTCTGCCTTCCACCTAAAACAACACAGAGGATGGGGAAAAGCACTTGTAAATGTGCAGCAGAGTAGAAACGATGTAAATGCCAGCAAAGTGAGACTACCTGTGCTTCCACAGACATGTAATGCTGAACAATGTTGGCATGACCAGTTTTTAGTGTTGCAGATCATGGTGGCACTCCTGTTAATAGCCACATAAAGCGTGTGGAAATGCAGCTCACCAGTGACAACTGTGAGGCTTTGCCTGCCGTGTGAGTGGACTCAATACACTAATTTCTGCAAACTTAGCAGTTTTTCCCTCAATACTAAGTTATAGTGGCAAAAATATCTTTCTGGCTATCCAGACTATCAACCACCGAGGCAATGCCATACGCAAGGGTTGGAGAGAAGTTCCGTGCTCAGATGCCTACTGCAGTTTTGCGTGGGAGCTGCAGCTGGGAAGTGCAAAACACCAGGAGCAGCAGCAGTGCTACTGCTACAGGCAGAACTGAGCCAGGTGGGGTTGCATCCATTTAACCCTGGTGGCTGCACACTTAAATTAAGAGTGGCCACTGCAGGTGGCAAGGCATTTTTATAGGGAGAAGGGCCTGCATGCAAGAGAGAAGAGGAAAACTGGAGGTCCTGCTGGTCCCCCCTTGCAATAATATGGAAACACAGACAGGACAGCAGCTAGAGGGGAGTAGAGATTCAAATTTATCAGAAGCCTATGGGAAGCTGGCATCTCACCATCACCTTCCAAATCTGTGGATATTTAACAATTTCAGTCTAGAAAGAAATCAGATAAATCTCAATTCCTGTTTCACAGGATGTGAAATATGTATATGGTGGCATTAGAGTCGTTCTGCCAAGTATCATTTTACATAAGAGGGGAGGCTTTTTGAAACCATCAGATTAGGTTATGTGACCAATATTGTATATGTAAGTTGAGTGTAAAATAAGCTGTTGTTTGATACCACATGCTCTACAGTTGGAAGTTCAGCAACGCATTTACAGGGAAGATTTGCATTCCCAGAGACACAGTACTACTTTTAATGAATCAAGTAATTACCAACTCCGTAAAGAAAGTGTATCCCTAAGCATTCAACATCAAAAGCACTACGTTAATTTGCAATTAAAAGGCCTGAATTTGAAAGATCCTGTGTTCTCTCTGCCCCCCTTTGGAGTCAATGGAAATTAATGGCACACAGCATCTATCAGGATCAGCTCCAAATGCACAAGCATTCATCTGACTTACATTGCCACTTCACTTGGAAAATACTGAAGTTTTGGAAATGACAGAAGGGAAAACAAACGAATTCTTCGTTTTCTGAAGAGACATTCTGTGACTATGAACTGAAGCAGGGAAGCCTTCTCCACGTTCACAACACTCACACAAAATGAAATCCTGACACCTTTTTAGAAACTATGAATTTTCCATGATAAAATTCCTGTGGGTCAGACATAAATTTTGTACCTTTTTACGCTGGGTCATTATTGACATGACAAGGGTCCCCTATTAATTCCAGCTGCAAGGTCCCATTTGCTTTCAAATCCTGCTTTCCTCTTTCCACTCTTCACATAGGCAGTACCTACCTTGCCTAAGTCTCTGGAAGGCCCAGCCTTACCATAATACGCACAGAAATAGGTCAAAGACATATATTTTTATTTTCTAATAAGCTCAAAGTTACACTGTGCCAGGCACAAGCCACTGTGAGTAGGTGTACAGTCATTTTTCAGCAAGTTTGAAGAATTCCTACCTATTCTAATAGGTCAGCCTTTAACACTACGGTTAAAATTAGACTGCAGATTTTTCATAGCTTTACCTGTATTGGGACGTGCTTGGCACACTTTCCTGCTCTATAAAAGGTGGCAAAAATGCCTGAGTCTGTTGTGGATGTACTCGTATCCTAGCATGTTGCATTATCACTTCTTTAATGCCCTTGGCAAGCAGGTACATTCGGAGCGAAAGGCAGAGGAGGAAAGCAATGCTGCAGCCTCCGTACAAGCTGATGAGAGAGCAGAAGGAAAGAGCCAGCACGGTGCAGGTCAGCAGCTTCCCCGTTACACCACTCCAAACCACAAGCAGGAACAAAACAGACAGAGGGAGTTTTATTTCAGAAGCCTTTTCCTGACAGGCAAGGTATGCTCTCAGTTCAGAAGGAAAAGGCTCCAGCTTTCTGAAGACAGGACTTGTCAAAGAGGGAACCCAACACCATGTAGACTAAGAAGGGATGCGTTCTGCTCCCATCATTGTATCCCACCCTTTCCTTCAAAGAGCCAGGAAGGACAACTCGTGGCCTTCGCAGCCCCATGCTGAACTGTGAGGTCTGGGCTCATGCCGTAAAGACCTAGGAGTGACACAACTGAATTTCCACACTGATATTTAGCTTCAAATTAAAATTCAGCTGCAAACCCAGAATGTAAATTGACCTGTGCAGAGTCTATGCATTCCCTATTCCTTCTGCTACCTTCCAGTCTTTACCTACACACCAGCTGTGATTTTTCACATGGAAAAGCTTACAGAGCAAAGCAGGGGTATCAATAATTCTGTAACGGGCAGGATACTTGCACCCTTTCCTTCATGGCACAGTTCAAGACGTGGCAAGGGTGTTGTGACCTCGCACGCCAGGTTTCCTGGCAGAGCTAGTGGAAAACCCCCCCAAATGACCTCGCGTTGTGCAAACCTCAGCGATTCCTTCCTGCTTCTTGCAAGAACATCTGGCAAGTGACACTACCCAAGAGCATTGCTTGGGGGTAGGAGGGCATGAGAAGGGAAAAGTCCTCCTGAATATTTGTGCTATATTTAAACACCAGGCCAAAGCTCCCACTGTCTGTCTGCCATAACAATGGAAGAATCCAGGCGGTGTTAAAGGATGTGCAAGGCTTTCCACAGGCAGTGTTAAAGGATGTGCGAGGCTTTCCACAGCGTGGCCCTAGGCAGCGACATCGCTGCATAGCTGTGAGCATGAGAATCCAGTGCGTGCATCTTCTGTGGCAACTGTTGCAGGGACGGGCAACAACTGGCAAAAGGAGATCCCAACAATGCAGCAAGAGAGGGAAAAAAATCTCAATTTCACCTCAGAAAGCTTGTCTATATTGGGGAAACATCTACAAAGAAGGTGCAACTGCAGCACCAGGGGGCTGCCGTGAGATGAGAGCAACTCAAAGCTGCAGAACAAGATATCTTAATTTGGAATTCCAAAATCAGAGAGAAGTGGGGCAATAGGAGAATCACTTGCTACTGGAGACAGCAGGAGGCACAGATCCTTGCCAGTCCTTGTCCAGCCCTTGGACTATTCCCCTTGGCTGCTCTTCCATATGGGCACCAAGGCTACTGTCACGGGAGACCTCGAAGGCATCAGTTGTGACAGGGCCATGTTTCCAGTGAGTAAAAAAGACAAAGGGAAAATTACAGGATAAAAGCAAATAAACTTCAAAACAAAACACCACACATCTTTTCATGCTTTACTACTCTTACATCAGCAAACATGCATGGCAAAATTACAGTTACATCCTACACAGTGTATAATAACTATGGTCCATAATTAATTTAAAAATTGACTATTTTCTAAAGTTACAGACTTTACTCCTCATGTCTGATTACCTTACCAAGAATTATCTGAGATAACTAAATTACTGTATTTCGTTCTACATTTAATAATACAAGTAGTGTAACATATTGTGTCATTCATGTCTGAATTTCATGCAACTTAAAAAAATTAGGGATAAGACTTGTCTATACTTGGCAAGTCAATTTGCATTAAAACAGAGCAGCAGTCTAATACGCATTACTGAAGAATAATCTAACAAGTTAAAAAAAAAGAAAGAAGTATTCCCAAAATGTTGCTAGATTCAGGGGCACACCCTGTACAAGAAGCAATGCAAGATTATTAGGTATCTGTAATTTTATTGGAGCACAATTTTCCCTCTATATTTAACATCTTCAGATTCAGAAGGGCTTATGAATGATGAGAGGGAACGTGCCCTTGAAATCCTCCTTGACCACAGCTTTAAAAATAGTGCAGCAGAGCAGAGGCATCACATTCTGCTTCAGAGGTGTTTTTAAGCTGGACCTTTGCATAGTTACTCCAACATATTTACATCTCAGAAGGTGTAAGAAAAATATATTAACCCATAAAGATGCTTCTGTTGCAAAATCGCAGGATAGACACCAATAAAATGCCCCTTCCCTCTGTCTCCCTGGCAACATATAAAAAATTAAACCAACCAAAACTATCTCTGCAATTTAATGTCAAGCAATTTGGAAATTACCTGAATCAGAAGGAAAGAAATCTGTAATGACTGCAGCAAGACACATGCTTCCATTCCCACTTAAATTTAAGTGCCTTTACTACTTGATGCAAATTCTTTGGTAAACAAGTAGCAAGGGCCTTAAAAACCTGAAACAATAGTATAAAATGCACAGCAAGGTGTGATTTGACACTATGCTGATATGCATTGTATACGGTGAGGAGGGAAAAGCAATACTGCAAATTATTTTCTGATCCTCCCAGTGAAAGGTCAGGAAAAAGAAAATTGGCTCCTGAGAAAGGGCTCCAAAACCAGCAGCCAAAATCCACCTTCAGAGGGGCAATTAGCATCTGCTTCCCATCACCAGGGCTAACACTAATTTATACCAATCCATAAAATGTGTACATTTGGTTACTTCTACAGCATTCTCATTCTAGAAAAAGTACCAGGTTTTGTCTTCGTTTGCTTCCCCGGTTCATTTTCTCTGAAATGTTCAAAGGGTGACAAAGAAGGGCTGGGAGAAATGACTGTCACAGGCAGAAGAATGAACCTGAGAAGCAATACCACCCAGGAAGCTTCAGCTGCTGGCAATCTGCAGCTGCCAGCTTTTACCTTAGTACTTTCCTTTATGGCTCCTCTGCATAGTGAGCAGATGGATTCACACTTCAGGATCTGGTGGTATCAGAAATCATGGAATTTCAGCTTGACTGAAGTCTTGGAAGCAAGAAACCCATTAATTATTTGAGCTTGCAGAAGCCAGACAACCCTGAGGAGTTCTGCCAGGCAGAGATGGGAGACAATTTATAGATGTAATTGTGAAGTCCTAGTAAGATTGGCATTCGCTGGAAAGAGTTGTGGAGTGATGGGAACAGGTTTCTAGAAAGCATAAGGGGAAATTGGGAGGGATAGCTGGAATAAAATCAGACTTCAGATTCTTTCTTCAGGTCTATCAGATCCTCACTTTTAGCTCTTACTTTGCTGTACAGTAGTTGCTTCAAGACTAATCCTCCTGGATAACCTCCAGTTTTCCACAGAGAACTTCTTTTCTCCACCCTCTGTTCATTCTTGCAGTTCTTTCCTGACCTGTGTACCATCTTCAACGCTGCTCATCAAAACAGGCCACAATATTCCTTCCTGGTACTTGACTCTTCCAGTGGTATTTCACATCATACAAGACCTGCCTGGCATTTCCATGGAGCTATATCCAGAGATCACTAGGTGCCATGAAGGAAACATCCCACTTGAGACTTGTGTTCATCTTCCTATCAATCAGCCACCATTCTCCACAAGGTCACATTGGGTTTTGCTTCGTTAAAGGCTCTAATGATGAGGGTAAGTTTGCACAGAAGCCATAAAAAGAGCCTTTAGAAAACCTATAAGCAGATTTTTCTTTAGCTATTTGTCTGAAGTGTACTAATACTAGGATTGACTGAGTAAACAGATTTTCGAGATGAGCGACGAACTGTCATTTCTTTCCCTTCTCCCACTACACAGATGCAAGCACTGCTTCATACTACACCTATTTAAAAGGACATATACTCATCTTCCTGCTTAAGTCCGATAGCAGATTTCCAAGGAGACAGACAGCAGGGTGCTATGAAACCCTGGGCCAGCCGCTCCATGTTTTCTGTGTGACAGCAGGGATGGCTCAGCAGCTGGTAGGCAAAGCTGAAGATAAAGCTGGTTTGATCATTTACAGGCTCCCAAGCCCAGATGTGATAAGAGCCCCGTAATGATTAACGGCAGCCAGCTGCTGAGCAGCATCCCCTTCGCTTGCAGGGATGGGAAACACGGGGCTTCTCCAGCGGCACTTCAGAGCTGGGAACGCCAGTTACCGAGTGCGGAGCCACGAAATCCAAGTCCTCCCTCCATGGAGCTTAGGGTTAATTTCTCCTATGTGTGCTTGCTTTCATGGTCCCTTCCTGCCAAGGTGATCGATTTGATCAAATATAACAGCTTTTTTCTACATCCAGGTTTGTTTTTTTCCATTAGCTTTTCCCAAGGTCTGGATGTACAAAAGCCTGAGCATTCATTTCTTCATTTACTTCTAATACCAGCAAACAAAAGCCCAGCTGAAATCCTGCTTACACAACACAAACCCTTCTCGGGAAGGGCTCGGATGTCGTTTCTGCTCCTTCCTGAGCTCCTCTCGGACACGAGCTGCCTGCGAACGCGGCCTCTCGGCAGGCGCAGCTCCACGCTACGGAGTCTCCTCTGGAGCAGTCTAAGGGCACCTCTTCTCATGAGGAAGACACCAAAGGAGACATCTCACCTTTTGGAGGTGCTAATTTCATACCTGTCATCCAAGCAGTTATTTAAAAAACGTACTCTCACAAGCCACAAACCTCTTGCAAGCTTGTGCTGCAAACACAGAGACAAGACACATCTGAGCACTGGCCGAATGAAAGAAGCAGCTTCAGAGCAGCCACTGCTTATAGGTCCTAACTGACATAATTCACATTAGAAAGTCATAACAATCATATCACAGAGGTTTGGTGTTCTCCTCACATATTAACAGGATATATCATGGACTTGCTGCAATGTTATTTAAAAAAATTTAGGACCCTACTGCCAAACTGTTTCTCCGCCTAGCAGTTCAGTCCAGGAAGAGAGCCTAAAAAAATCTTTGCTTACTATTTGCGGAAATGAAAAGATTTTGCTGGAAGCTATTTATAATATGGATTTGTCCCTGTGGACGAATGCCTCTAACTTCTGTCCTGTAACTCTATATGCTTAATAACGACGGGGGTTTTTTCTACTAACTGTTCCCTTGAGAAACGGGAGTGCAGCTTAAACAGCCGTGGCACAGTTCCTGAAGCTGATGCCTTCGGTATATGGAGAAGTTGATGGGAACGGGAATGGGAACAGCAAAATCAACTATTTTGGAATAGCTCCACTCTCCCTGCAGACATACTAATCTGAAATAAAAGTCACTTTATTCTGAAAATAATTATTTCGCTCACAAAGCTCAGCAGTAAGTCTGGCCTTGAAGGAACTGACTTGCTTTCCAGTACAAAAACAACCACAGAATATGAACTTCATGCAAGTAAGCTGCTAAAGTTGAAAGGTTGACAGCCCCACAAAAGGGGTATTTTTTTACCGAAAGGTTGACCTAGCCTGTAATATACCTTTTTTTACAATCAGAGCAACACAGTCCTTTCAAGACTCATTTGGATACACTGGATTTCCGGGAAGAAGTTGGAAGTAGCCCCTTTCCCCCTGGTGCTGGAAGACACGCACCTGGAGGACAGGTTGACAGATGTCCCTCTACCTCCCCTCCAAGGAGGAACAAGTGGCGTTCAGAACTGAGCAAGCACTGGAGAAACCTCCAGCAGTTTACTGGCAACAAATGGCTAAATCCCTTGAAAAAAACCATGGCAAACTGCACACTTCATTCCCTGTGGCTCTTAAGAGGTTGCTCAGCAACGTGCCACAATAACTGTGGGTCAAGTCCCCAAGACATAATCTCGCCTATTGATTTGAATTGAGCCACCCCTTGACATAAGGTACTGCCAAATGTGGGCAAGGAGGAAACAAAAGCTATGCAAACTTGAGAGGTTTCAGAAGAGGTCGGGAGGAAAATCCAGTTTCCTAATGCACTTAAACTTGTTTTGTCCAAATTGCTCTGCCCTGCTCAATGCATAAGCTGTGTTGTGAGGTCATTCTTTGGAAGAAATTATTCAGAAACAGATTTTTAGTTAAATTTAATGGGAAACTGAGACCCAATCTTGCTGCTGATACAATGAGATATTTTTTGAATTGAATCTACTTTTGGGCTCCTGTTATGGATACTCTCTCACCAACAAGACCCAGAAATAAAGCAGTTGTTTGTGAAAAGCTTGATCGCAAAGTCCTCCTTGCGCCCTTGTGGATAACTCGAGCCTTCCACAACCCATTCAGTTAATGTTTCATTAGGGAATTTAGCTGAAAGTCACAACCTGTATAAATTGCACCTGACTCTGACCTCTCAGGAGAACAGCACCACTCTGAGATGCATTCCCATCTACTATTTTAGGGAAGGACAGGTCCTGACAGGAGCTGAGATCCTGGGAAGGCAGTAAGTTTCACGGAGGATATATGTGGCACGTGTGTGTGACACACACGTGGCAGCCCTTGGACGCAGACCGCAGGATGCATGGGACAGACTGCAGCAGTGGCCACTTCCTCTGCTCAAGTGTCCCTAGCAAAGTCCTCCAAATCCTGGTTTTAATATAAAGAGAGGGAGATCACGTGGGTTCAGGAAAAGGAAATTACTTCAGAAAAGGTTTTTTTCTCTCACAGGAATGGCAGCATCACTCTCGAGTCCGCAATGTTAGTTTGCTCACTGAAACCTGGGTATTGCTGGGGCTGCATCATTTGTGTTTCCCCTTGGAGAAACACTCCAGGCTCAGTTCTAAACCAATTACTTTCATTACAAATTCCTTTCCAAATACTTACAGAAATTCTGCCAACACACCCTTCTTTGGCCTGAAATCTGGGTTTTCACTCACTGAACACTGAAAGCACCGAGGAGGGCGGTGATCGCCGGGAAAAGAAAGCCCCCACGTTATTACGTTGCTCGGAAAGGCTGCGGCAGAAATGTTATTCCAGGTGCGTAACTGTGGGCACAAGGATTCTGACAGACACAGAAGGGTTTTGACAGGAGGTTTAAAGGGGACAGCCTGCAGGCCGGCCCGGCCCTGGAGCCGGCGTCGCGGCTGGGACAGAGCAGCACTGGCCGCGGCCCTGGCTCCTTCCAAGCTCCGGGGTGACATTTGGTGGCCGGACTTGCGCCGTAGGACAAGGAACCCTCAGAAAGCCCCAGACCTGCTGGGGTATAACCCCACAGCAGGCATGCGGCTGGAAACACACGCTATAGGGTGTAAACACGCACACATACCTCAGCATTAGCCCTCGGGGAAGAGTCACAACCACGTGAGACACAAGCTGGGAGAACAAATCGGCTGAGGAAAGCGGCATTTTGTCTGTGCCGTCACCAGCGTGTGCATCTAAACATCCAGACTTGCTCCTTGCAGGAGCTCATGATCTAGTTCATGATCTAAAGAACAATTCTTCCTGAAATGTACCCGGGGTCTTTCTGTGAAGGCTAATGATAATTTTATCTCTCCCGAGCCTTGCGGTAATACATGTTGACAGCCCCAGATGCCAGGTCCTCGGTGAGAGCATCTGTTTGTTTATTCAGGATTAAGTTAAACTACTTAGCCGCCATTATAGTAAATCCACCTCTCCTGCAAACCTTCTTAACTGCACCGAGGAAAATAATGGAAAACCACAGACTGTTGTGAGATCAATTGCATTTTGAAGGTTAAGGAATCCTTTACAATTCGTTCCTGGAGCACACGGATGAGGAAGAGACTGCACCAAATATTAATTGCTGCTGGATCCACACAGAATCTCAGAGAAAAGGAAGAAAAAAAAAAAAGGGAAGAAAAGAAAAACGGTAGCATGAGCTAAAGCTAAAGCTGCTCTTTGTCTTGATTTCATCGCATCGCACCTTGATGCTGCAGCAGACTTTCAGATGAGGATCTGAAAAGCTCCATCCTGCTGTCTTTTGTCAAAGAGGGAATGTGTTGAGATATCGAAATAATGAAGTTCAGGTATATGAAAATGAAAGAAAGGGCTGGCTGCCTTTTTCTTCTTGAGGCAATTCACAGCAGACTTTTACCGTCTTTTAATAGTAGAAATGTATTTCAGATTTAATTTCCTCTATGTTAAAAGAGTGAAGGAATATTTGAGACTCCAAATTATCGGACCTGTATCACTGGGCAGGTACCCCAGCTTCATATTGGTAACACTCTTCCATAAGCCCTATAAAAGTCTACAGCTGTCAGTGCATCAACTGTGCAGCAAGACTGGAGGGTAATTGTTAAGCAGTTGAAAAGAAAATATTTGAAAGGGGGATTTTCGAGGCCTGCCGCACTGCAAGCTGACGACTGCAATTGCAGGCAAGCCTGGAGACAGCAGACAGCTCCCATTTTGCCATTAAAGACTGGCCTTTAATGCCTGAAAGATGGTGCAGGAGCATGAGAGAGCCCCCGCTCGCCTTTCCCCAGCCAGTGGCTGCTGCAGTGCAGGCAGGAACAGTCCCTGGCTACACCTCTCGCTCCCAGACAGAGGTATCCTGAGCGAGACTATCCGCACGCCGCTGGGTCAGGGGGGTTTGGACTGCACAAAAGCCATTCCTGGGACTTTTCTTCTCACGAGCAGCCCCAGGAGGAAGAGCCTTCCCACAAAAGCAGTGGGAATGTGGCGGAGGAAGGGCCCCCCGGAGCAGGAGGAGGAGGAGGAGGTGGCCGCTTTGCAGCTTCCTCTTCCCAAGACGAGCCAACGAGACGCGCAGGGAAGACCCGGGACGCGCAGCACCGTTGACAAGGTCGCAACAGGAACCAACCCCCACTTTGTTTCTTTACTTAAACAGCGGCTGCTTTTCAGCGCGCGCAGGCCTGGCAGCGCCCGAGGCCCAAACCGATAGCGATCTCCGGCAGGCAGGACGGCCGCTATCAGATTGGCACCGCGGGCCGCCATTGTCCGGCCTAAAATAGCGCCGCGGTGCCGCGATTCGCCCCACCGCAGGACAGGGTGGCCCCCTGCACGGGGACGTCGCCGCCGGCGCAGAGAGCCCCTGCTCGACCGGCCGGCGGTGAGGAAAGGCGCCGGGAGACAAAGCTGCAGGAAGAAGTTGGAACGGGAACGGCCGCCACGTGGACGGAGCCAGTTTGGCAGCTCCTGAAATGGCCGCATTTCCACGCCAAGCATGCGGCAAACTTTTGGGAGACAGGGAAAGAAATGCTGGACGCTTCTGCATCCCGACACGCTCGCAGAGCCCTGCTTGTTGACATCCGTGATTATTCAAAAAAGGGAGCATTCAAGCACAACGTTGCAGGCTTGAAGAGGCTTCAGCTCCTTCCTGTGTAAACAGGCCAGTGGGCATCGGTGAGGATGCTTCTCCTCTACTACCCATTTTTCCAGTCAGACACTGGAGGGATAGAAAACTGCCTCCCTTTGAAGGGAGAACACTGGAAATGACTTGTGACCTCCTGTTTTTCATTTGCACTTTGACAAAAGCATATGGTATCTTTGAAACAAATCTAACTTTATCCGAAAACAACTTTGCAAAAATTTAAGAATCCTCAAGACAAAAAAGTAATTACTACTTATTCCACATCTCAGCAGTTGTGATCTGTAAGCAACAGCAGACAGGCCGTGGAAAAGCATCTCTGTGCCCTGTGCCACGTCGCGGCTGACACCAGCACAAGGGACAGGCTGACACTGCAAAGACGGGACTGAAGGAGCAGCTTAAGCTAAAGAAACCTGGAAAGCCGAGCGTGCTGCCCCAGGGATGTTGCTCCCATGGGGATGTGAAGATGGGTGCGAGTGACTATGGGAGGGGGAGCTACGGCCCCACATAACGCAGTGAACCCCAAAACACACCGACTCCAACAGCACATCAGATTTACCTCATAAAACTCCGTGGGCAACCAAGGCTGCGTCCCTTATTTAGGGATCTCGGGCACACATTATGCCCTGCAGGGAGGAATGTGGCACACAGAGGGCTTTTTCCAACACAGTTTATTGCATTAACAAGTATTTGCAGCCAAAATGTTCATTATTTGGATTCCCACAGCCTGAACAACGGGGAAGGCAGAAAGACTTGCACTGAACGGGTTACCCTTCACACCGTATTTCCCCTGCTTGTTTTGGGTTATGTCACTCCACAGTATTTTGCACAGAAAGCAGTGCATGCGTTGTTTTTTGCTACAGAGGATCCATGGGGATTTGGCAATAAATAATTGAGTAAATAACATTAATAGGTAGGTTCATGAAATGAAGTGATATGAGTGTCTTGCCATGTAGGACGTAGCTTGTCTAATTAGTGCAACCACAGCTTCTCTGAAGTAACAGTGTTGATTAGCAGCAGACAGTAGCGCTCATGGATGTCCCTGATCTCCTTTTAATTGTAGCTTTTTCTGGGATTCACACAACGCTCATTTCCCTACACATACACAAAGTGAGGTTTTCCACTCACCAAAGTTGAATGCTGGTATCAATGATCTCTGTATTTGCGGCAGCACATCCTTGGGAACCAAGTCTCTTAATTTCTTATGCTCTGCTAGAGATGGAAAGCCAGTGAATGAGCTCCCATTTAAAGCATGAGGGGGAGGTGAGCAGCAGAGAAGAAATACAACTGTTTTTCCTGCAGGTTAGAAGGAAAATTAAACAGCGGCGGAGCAGGAGGGAACCAGACACTAACTCAGAGACTGAGTAACTTGAGGGGACCTGAATGGAGCTCCCAGCACTGAAAGCCCAGTGTGACAACAGCAAAGAAGCTTCGTTTTCATTCAGGATCTCAATCCCTCCTTCTCCAACCATGCATCAATGTTAAGAAGACCTGTCAGTGTCACAGCACTCAGTGCTGTTGGTGGTGGGGCCAAGGGGGAAGGCTTAGGAGACCCATGCCAGCATCATGAGCATGAAGAGGCTTCACACGTGTGGTGGGTTCGTTTCCATGAGGCACACAACGGGCTGGGCACCGCACTGCAAACCAAACTCAACATCTCTCTGACATGCAAGGAATGAAAACGCAGCAGGTTTGTTTTGGTTTGTTTTTGTTTGGTTTAATCATTTGTGCTTTGTTTAAGAGTTCTTGGACATCCTTATTGCATCAGAATCCACCAGAAGCCATCAATCGTGTGGAGCTATTAACAGGGTTAAATGTACTTAAACACATCCATATCTATAGCTCACCAGCATTTAAGAAAATTGCTGGTGTTTATATTGCACTAAGTAACTATTAAACTATAGAGCAAAACAGGTCTTAGACATGTCAGGAAACACTGCAGATGACACACGCTTCCTTCTTGTCAAGGATAGCCATTTTTAATGACTAATTACAAATAAACAGAGCCTAAACAGACTGTACCCATGCACAGAGTGATTTTCAGCTGTTCAAGCCCTTTGCTTGCCTAACACCAACATTATGGACAAACTTTCCTGACAGTTAATGATGAGAGAGACTTGTCCTGCCTCAAGACATTCTTTGCTCCAGCTGGCCAGAAACCAACCGGAAATTCCACATCGGGAGGCTATTATTTATATATCTGTCTTTCCAAACTCCTCCACAAGCTTTAAATTTGCTTCTGACTAAGTGGGAATTAATCCTGCCTAGAGCATGTTTAAATGCTGTTATATCTTTACCTATAGGCGAAATTCCCACCAAGGTCAATGCCAGGTTGTCAGCCTTGTAATGCAAGGTTACTTGCTTTAGTAAAGTGCTTGGGCTTTTTGTCCATATTACTAGTAAATTTAATTTTGTTGTGCCTGAGAGAAAATAATTCCACAGTTTCACGGTATTTTTTTAAAATGCCATCACATTTAACTAGAAGCCATATTCCTGACTACTATAACCTGCTATCGCAAGTTTAATATTTTTTTCTTGTTTAGAAAGAAATTTCTGTTATTAGCCACAAAAAAAAAAAAAAACCTTCAAGAAAATATCATTTCTCCTTTAGGCTTTGGCTCATCTCTGCTACATGGAAAAAGGATCTCACTATCGAGCATCTATTATTGTATTTTTTCCTCCGGTCTTTTCATGGAGAAACAATAACAAAACTTGCATCATCCTCCGACTAGATCTTATACTCTTGGACTGAAATAAATGTTCTTTCTTGTCTAAAGGATTAAAGACTAAAAGAATGCTCCTTTTTTTCCCCTTTATTGATGCACAATGAACCTTCATTTCATGCAGAAAATGTTTCTCGAAATGCTCCAGCTACGGCTCAGCACAAAGTATCATCTTTTCATGCAGCTCTTCAGAAAGGTTTCAGCGTGTGCAAGAACATTGAAAAGCAAGTGATGCTTATCCAGCAATGGGTTTGCACCTTTCAAAAATCCAACTGAGGCTTTAATTTGAAAATACCTTTTACCTGACAGATTTGTGAAGAGAAATGTCTCTCAGGCCTGTAAACAGCAGGCATTCAAATGCTATTAAATGATCTATACATTACCTCGGGATGCTGTAAATCATCGCTGTAATATTTAACTATTGTAGTTGGATCCCTGAAGAGCCGTAACACACGATGTGCAGACAACAGCAAAGGGCCTCCTGTAAAGTGAGCAATATATCTCACTTACAGTGAGCCGGGCTCTCTGAGGAATCCCGGAGCTGAAAGCCCAGGCCACGAGGCGGCCACGAAGCGAATCTAAGTCACTGAGGGCTGGGATGGGAGCGGGAGGTAACGAGAAAGCTGGAGAAAAAGCAGCCCTTCCACAGGGGAAACTGCCCAAAAATGTGCTGAGGTAATTCCTGGCAGGAGCTGGAGGAAGCTGGGGGGGGGTGAGGAGCTAAAAGGAGCCAGAAACTTCAAAATACCACCCAGGACTTGAAAAGGAAGCTCTTGGTCAGAATCATGAGGGACAAAGGGCACCCCAAGTGGCTCCAAAAACTCAGTCACCTGAAATAACAAAGGACTTCTACAAAAATGTGAGTTTTTTCCTTTTTTTCCCCCCAATGATCCGAGGCAAGTACACATCTGCAGACACACATCTAGGACAGTCCACAGATTTTGACAAATGTGATTTTCCCACATTTATTTATCATTTCTCCCCAAGGACAGAAGCTGTGAGCGTATTCCTGAAGTTCTTCTGTGTTTTACAGAAAGGAGCTTTGCTCTAATACACTCACACAGTGTCAATAATACCGTGTTAAAGCAAATTTCACCTCCCTCCTTGAAACCATCCAACCTGGTGGGCACATGCTGTGCCTTACTGGCCGTGTTTGCAGCTGGTAGATCCATTCAGCCAACTTCACTTGCTAGAAGAATTATCACAGCATCCCAAGCAGCTTTGTCTTGGAGTCCCATGGTCATCCCTGTGCTCCAGCAACCCAACCCAGCTCCCTGTTGGCCTCAGCAGTGCTGCATGTTCAGTTGTCTTCACTTGCCAGGGTCTTGCTGGCTTGCCGCTGTGGGGAATACTCTCTTGGAATAACTTAAAATCTAAAGCTTGCCCGAGAACTAGAAAGAATTTAAGGAAAATGGAACAAACTGGCAATTTTCAGGCCATGTGAAGATTCCCCTTAGGCAAATAGTTAAGGGAGATTTAAATATAGATGGCACAAGGGCCCTGCAGGGAGACTGCATCACGGATAGGAGGTTTTGAATGGAACGGAGGAAAAGCTAGTAAGAAAGACAGGAACTGGCAAAATGGGAGAGCACGACCAAAGGAGCCTGCAAGGTTTGGCAAAAAATGGTTGGCAAACAGGTAACAGGAATTCCTTTAACCTGCTTTTATTTTCTGTCTAATGTCTAAAATTCATGGGACATTGAAGCAAAGTCAGTGGATTCAGAAGGAAGTTACTGTTGACTTAACTGCTCCAACAGCAAAAGGAGCTCATACTAACACAAGCATTCAGACAAGAACAGTTTTTTCTCTTTTTCTGGGAGAGAAATACGGCCTTCACACACTCCTGGAGAAGAACTTGCTCCAGGAAAATCAGCCACATGCAAACAAAACCGTAATGCTGTGGGATCAAAGAGTTTGGGCAGATAGCTTGCAACTCTTCCCTTTCCATCCTGTGCTAATCTTCCATGTTCTGTCTCTTCTCCTTATGCCGGCATCACTTCCCAAGAGGCAAGAAACCAACTCTGCCTCTCCTTCCACAACCAGGTGCAGCAGAAGTGAGGCCTGGAAGCCTATTATCTAATTACCTCGTTAGCTCTTGCAAGGGCCGTGGCGCCCTATAAGCAGCTGACACATGGTTGGCCTGCTGAGGAGCTGCTTCTTACCTAACACACTGAGCTGCTTGTTCTGTAGATATGCCAGGTGTTTAAGAGACCTCTAAGAGAAAACCTTTCCTGTGTCATAATCATCATGTGAATCTTTTGAATCTTTCTGAAGTAGGTCCTGGTGGAGGAAAAGCTGCAGGGTCAGCGCTTCTCTGCTGCTGAGGGACCAGGACATGGCCCAGCACGTGGCCAACAGCGTTTCCATGTGGCAGCGGCCACGGGCAACCCTGAGACCGAATCACCGGTTTCCCCTCTTGGGAACAGGGCGATACAGCTTCTTTCTATTTGTTCCTGTAAGGTGTGAAGTTTTGGTTTTTGTCTCGAGCTTCAACAAGGTCAATCACCGTCAAATCAATTTGAACACCCTCTGAAAAGGCACCCTCCCGTTTGGTCACTGAAGGTCTATGGGGACGCAGGGGAACGCTAAGGCAGGGGCAAAATGCACCCAACGGGGGCCCCGGCCGCGTGAGCAGAGAGCTGACAAGTGCCCCGTGTGAGCAGAGAGCTGACAAGTGCCCCGTGTGGCAGGGCTGCCACACACAGGTGACATCTCCTGGCCACCGCGCCGGGCTCAGCCGCCCAGACGCTGCCCACGTAAGTGGGAAATGAAAGGATTCCAGCTCAAACCCTCGCGGCAGGTACGAAACCAACCTGTTCTCCCCACCGCTCTGCTAACTCTGACGGTGCCACGCTGGTACTTTCTAAATTATCAAACTGGATGAAATGGATGGAAAATTTAAGGTACTTTTTTATCATTTAACGTTTTTATCATCTCCGAACTCTCTATAAGAAGTGCCAGCTCCTGGATTTTTTCTTAATCAAATCCAAAAATAACTTGAAAGACTCTGAATGCTTTCTATCTTTTAAAGCCGTAACTAGCAATTTATATTCTCCACAGAAGAAAGAATTAAGGAACCACAGTTTTTTTTCCAGATAATGACTGAATGTGCTATTATTTTCTCCCTTCCATCTGCCTGCTCTGCTCCTCAATACAAAGGATTCAACTTCAGACACTTAAAATGTGTGTATTTGGAATCAACTTTGTATTTGGAATCAATTTCAGACACTTAAAATGTGGGCAACTCAGCCTTGGCATTTATGGTGCTGCTTCTGTTAATTTCCCAGGCACACTTGGAAATCCCTTGTGAACCTTCCCAACAGGAAAGCCGAAGTGAAGAGATCCTTGCTGCAGAGATAACGATAATAACACCAAGACACTGACTGTACTTCTCATGAAATGGAGGCTGTTCTGAAGCAGGGTACTATATATAACCTAACCTATATTTCAACACAGCCTTTGTGTCTAGACTGGCTGCCTGTCACAGGCTGGAAGAGCGGCCCCCAGTCGGAAGCGTGATCCGGGGTGGCAAATCCTATCAACAGTCAATCCACTTCTCGGCAGGGTCACGTCGGAGGCAGGGCACCGAGGAGCAAAACCTCCGGTGGCCTCCTCGCCAGCTGCACTTGCTGAGCTTGGGGTCTCAGAGAACACGGATTTCTTCTCGGCTTCCTTAACTGCTTCATTCTAATGAAATTTTAATTTTGATTAAGATTATCTTAGTATGCGTAGCTGCCCATATGGTCAGAAATTACCCGCTAAAAAAAACGGCTGCAATATTTGATTCCTTATCCTCCTGTTGCTGCGGGTATTGAATAACTAAGAATACAGTTAATTTTGTCAGCTGAGTTTTCAGTTTTTACCTGATTTTTTTTTTTAAAGCACTGGCAAAGATCTGAAATAACAGCATTAAATAGAAGTGGTGACTTTGGATACTTCAAAACTTGTTTGCCTTGTGCTGCAGAGATGAAAGAGTGAAAAGGGCTCCCGAGACACGTCACATACAATTGATTAAAAAGTCCAATTTACGTTAGATTTTCTGCAGATTTGCAAGTAGCTTTGGCCTTCAATACAAATTTGATGGCAAGTTACATTTTGAGTGCGTGTGTCCAAAGAAATGCAGTACGAGGGGTCTGATACATCCCCAATCCTGGGAATGCTCGTGAGGCAAAGCGACCATGGCATGCTTAAAGATTTAATTAGTGAAACGCTGGGCTAAGGCTGCTAAGCTTTCACTCCTGTAATCCTCGTTTTTGCTCATTTCTGTATTAGTGGCTGGTATTTACGTCCTATATAGACTTCTAGCGTGGCACTGAGCTTTGTGGAAAATGTACTGCTAATATCAGTACATGCCCAGCACTCGTTTCTTTAAATATTATTTTCTGCCTGAGCACTCGCAAGTCAGTACACATTTATTACTGCACGGAGCTGCCGATGTATTTGCACGTAAGTGGTTTTTCCTCTTGCAGCAATATTTGTCTGAAAAATGCGACAAATGTTTTTGTTCCTTTTCTATGTAAGCAAGCAGCAGAAGAAATACTAATATTTTAAGTATATGAATTTTCCCTTAAAAAATGAGTTTGGACCAGAGGCAATGTGATAATTTAACAAATAGAACTCTTGAATGTACATCTTAAATATATGTTTCAGGTAATCGAGTTTTCACAGTTAAATGACTAGAGAAATTCCTATTAACACGTCCTTTTTATACACATATTAGTACAGAAAATAATCGGAAAATTGCACAGGGCAAAAGCAACCCTCCCCCCTTCAACCTAAGGTGTCTCCTACATAGAAAATGTCACATTTGCGGAGTGCAAGTACCTCTGACATGGATGTGCACAGACCGACAGCTGCAGATGTTCTTCTAGCGGGCCAGAGTGCTGCCCACCAAGCTCCCTCTCTTACTCACCATCTCTTCCACCTCTTGCTGGCCACCAGGCTCCCTCTCCTACCCCACATCTCTCCCCTTCCACCTCCTGCTCCCACCCCACAGCTCTCCACCACCCAGATGCTAAGCAGCAACTCCCAGACGCAGCTGAAGGGGAATTTCGTGTTTCCCCGGAGAAGACAAGGAGGGAACTGGGAGGAAGACCTTCCTGTGGCAGCTTGCTGGGTAGATCAGGGTGTGCAATGGCAGAAAGCATGCTCAGCATCTAGAGCACTGGAAACCCAAACCAGGTCTCCCAGGCTCTTGGAGACCACTGCCACTACCTCCTTCTTCGTGTCCATAATTCAGATTAGGTTCGGTAAGTGGCAGAAATGCTCAGGTTAATGAACCAATTCAGGCAGCTGATTTGGCTAAAATTAAAAAAGAAGGCAAAAGGCAGGCTTGTTATCCAGGGCTGGATGAAATCAGAGCACTTCACTGCAGAAACAGCTTTGCTGGCACAGGAGAACACCAGGCCGGGACTCCGGACTTTGGCACACGGAAACTTCGCTCCCGCCATCCTGTCGCTGTCAAAATGAGAAGCTTTTCTCCAAAAGCAAGCTCACAAATGAAAGATCTGCACACAGATCTGCACTGTAGATGGACTTGTTAATATTCTACAGAATCTGTGCTCATAGGTTAGGTATGCAAAGAGTTCACATAGGATAAATATACTGAGTGCAACTGCAGAAGTAAGCAGTAAAATAGAAGAATTAAGAAAATTTTAAAAGCTTGAACCTGTGTATGCACTGAGTTTTACTAATGTACTTAAGAGATACACTAGGGCAAGGCAGAATCAGCTTCAGGTCAAAAAACATGACCTAATTTTCTGCATTCCAGCTGACTAGTGCATGATCTCTAAGTTTCCGTTACAAATTATCCTGCCCTTCTTCAAGTTTAATGGATACACAAGCCGACTTAAGGCTTATAATCAGGGGGTTTGGGTTGGGTTCTGAAAATTAATCGGCTTTGAAGGAGGAACTGGAGAATGGTGTTGTCTTGCTTTCCTTGCTTGCTGCACCCGAAACGTCCATTTGATTTTGCTTCTGGAGTACTGTCTTCTGCAAAGCTAATCACCAAACCCTGCTGAAACACACGGCCTCTACCTGCAGTGCAAATTTCTCTGAGTTTATCTCTAATGAGACAGACACATGCACACGTGTTTTCTACAGACAGGCACCAAGGAGGCACTGCAACCTGTATTTTCTCTTTATAGGCATTAACATAGCTAGTAGTCAGTGCAAAGTCCAAGGAAACTTTTAAATTTTTGGAGATTTCAAGCAGAAAAGATCTTGATGGAAACACAGCTTATGAAAAAGACTACCAGAGGTGAGGGGCTTTTTGACAAAATTCAAGTTCTATGCTTTCTGATGAGCACAATTATAGAGGCCATAAGACTATTCTTAGTGTTAACTCTCCCTTTCTAAAAGCATGTGAAAAGCCTCTGTTTTTATGTAGAGGATGGTCGCCATTTCACTGTGTTATTGGCTTCATTAAGAGCATTATTAAACCAAATCTCTCAGTGCCACCACGCAGGCGACATCACTTAGCTCTTGCATATCATCCATCGCCTGGCAATGCATGGACCATCTGCTGACAGTACCATGCACAGCACTGTCCTCTCCATGATCTTCACAGGACCACAACTGCCTCTTCCTGAACCCCCAGATCTTGAATGTTTTTAGGATCTCAAGCATTTCAGACTCTTCCACCTGGCTCTTAAGAGTTTACAAGATCGACTCAGTTCCTGGAACCAAGGGAAAAGCCTGAAGATGGTATAGGATCTTTACGAAGTGTTTTCATTTTCTTTTTTCTTTTTTTTGTTTTTTGGTTTTTTTTTAAATCTTATTGGACCACAGTTTTTGGAGATTGAAGAACAAAGAATCAAACCTACCTGATTCGAACCTACCTGAATCACAGCTATCAGTTACCTGAACACTAAGCCCCTCTACAAGTGCTTAAAACCAAAGAAAATCATGCAGGCCAAAATCCTACAATCTCTGCTTTAGTTCAGTACATAAATACCTCAAGTTCATTCATTCAAATCAGGGAATTATCTTCTGACAGGAGACTCTATCAGCACCACCTTAGCTAGGAAGCAGCGGGCTGCTTCCGTTCTCCCCCCTAACTCATCACTAGGCATAGCATCTTTCAGAGTTGACTTTAAGAGCTCAGCTATGAACTTCTTTTCTCCCCACAATCACATTTATAACAGGAATTCTGAATCTCAACTCTTCCCCTGTTTCCAGTTACCTCCGAAGAAATATATCCTAATATTATCTCCTTCTTTGTCTCCTTCTTTGGAGTCTCCTTTGGAGAAGAGTTTCCTTCTCTGGAGATCTTTAAAACCCACTTGGATGCAGCCCTGTGCCACATGCTCTAGGTGACCCTGCGTGTGCAGGGGGGTTGGACTCGATGACCTCTGAGGTTCCTTCCAACCTTGGGCATTTTGTGATTCTATAATTATTTACCTAGGGGTGAGGATGAAGCAAAGGACAGTTTGTTACTCAAGGACGTTGAAATCATTTATTTTGCAGCAGCATATTTCCCTTTTGATAGACTTTCTGCTATGTCCAAGAATACTCTTCCAAAATCAAGAATGTAATACTGTAACTTTCTAATCTCTACACGTCCCCCAAACCATGACAATCCATAGCCCCATGTTTGGCAATGTTCTTCCCAAATACTCCCAATCCCTGTGATCCACAGCAACCAGCTGTCCCTACCTGCTGAGTGAGAAGTGTTGAGCTCTCACTCGTTCCACTGGTTACCTACCAAAATATTCCATACACATCTGCTGAGCTTAGGCAGGATATTAACTTGTGTCTCTCTCCTTGACTAACTCAATGAAATGAAAGGAAACTAAACCTAATTTAACATCACTGAGACACCACTGCATCAAACGTGGTTCAAGTTGATGATCAGCTTCAGAAAGCGGAGGACAGATGGATAGATACAGCCATCACATAAACCTCAGTTCCTCGGGAAACCAGGCTAAATATAGCTGAACTCAGAAACTCAGAGAACAAATTGAACTCAAATTAACATAAATACCAACTGGAATGTTAAAAAGTGTTGGTTCTTCGAATGATACCTAAAAAAATGGTATCTCAAAGGGTCAAAAATAAAACAAGAGTTTTATATATCAACAGAATAGCACCAGGTGACTCACAGGCAAGGTCTGCAACCAGAAGCGGTTACCATCTGGAGTAACATCAGTGTGGGTAACAGGTAGGATGCAATAAAAGACATGACTGGGCAGGGAAATTCAGCATATCTCCTGCTCATTCCACAGATCATTACCTTGTCAGGATGGGTACAGAAAAAACAGCCCTCGATTCCCCGTAAGGAAAAGCAGACACGCTCTTTGGTAACCCCACTTACCTCCTTGGTTTCCAAAACGTTTTAAAATTTCTTTCAGCCAAAAATGTGAAAACTTATTGGCTTCAACCATGACAATTTTTTGGCTCAGATCTTTCAAAGAGTTATGTATGAGGTTGGTTTTACAAAACCAATACTTTTCACAGATGGCGAATCACTTAATCTGATCAATCAATTAATCTCTGAGTTAATATTTGGAAAATCTGGGCTTTGGTTTCCTTATTGACAGGGCACAACTCTTTGCAACCATTCAGAGTCACAATTTGGAACATACCAAACATATTTTCTGAAAAGTAATGATTCCTGTGGGTGATGTCTCATGGCAAATTAGCACCTCTAACCAAATTAGTGTCAAAAAGCTTTTTTTTTTTTTTTTAATCTCCTAAAGTAGGATTATTTCGGACAAAGCACTCCTATAATGCACATTTTCCAACACTTAATAGAAATGTTGGAAACACTTTCAATAGAAATTTCCACTTTCCTAATAGAAATAGGACATTAAATACTTTTTTTTTCTGAGCCCCTTGCGTGCAACCTTCATACAGACAAACAGAAATCCAAGATACCCACAGGTATCCTGTCCTAGACTGCTTAAAACTTTGTGAGACCTGTAGTTTTCCTGATTAAAATACACTACATCTCATTTCTTGCTGAACAAATATAGTGTTTCCCAGCAAAATTTTGATTTGTAAAACTCTAATATCTTGTTACCTGAGAGTGATGACAAATTCCAAGGAATATATACAACTATTATCTGAGACTTGAAAATAATTTTCAAAAGTTGGATGGTAAAAGCAGGATCAACTCTTTAACTGCACTAAGAAAAAAAAAAAGACGTGGCCAAAAACAGCATGGCAGGAAATTTCATAATTCTGCTTTGCTCTCACATTAAAGTTCAGTCACAAGAAAAATGGAGAAGAATTCAGTTTATAACATCTTTGCCAAAGAAAGCACTGTAGTACACCTAATAAAAAAATACTGCAATAATAATAATACAAGTAGTTGTCTGCTGGAAAACTATAACACTGACATTTTTTTTCCAAAGAGAGCAATTTACAGGGGAAAAGAAGGGACGATTTATCTTT